>CM032809.1:10680511-10973011 GCA_019155185.1 Beaufortia kweichowensis
GCCGCCAGAAAGTCGATGGAGACCCCTGCATCCCATCGACCCCAGCCGCAGAGAGAGACGGACGCCTGGACGTGATGCTCATAGGCGCGCCAATAAATACAGAAACAACACGCTGTGGAAATAAAACACTTTGTGGGTTTCTGTACTCACACACACTCGCTGGCTATCTAAATCTCTGTGTAAAACTGCTCTGTGAGTCTCTTTGCTTTCGCTCAGATTGTCAGTCGCTCAGTCGCATCAGATGATCAGTGAATGAATAATATCAGTTGTGTAGTGCTGGATATAGTGACTGACGCGCCACGCTGTGACCTCATAGCCTGCGTGTTCACCTTCAACAAAACCAGCTGAGGCCCAAATACACATGAAAAATGTCAACATTTTGCCCCATTTAACATATTTTTATTAATAAAAAATATATCTAAATAAAAATCTAAATAAAAATAAGAAAAATGTCAGTTATTTTACACATGCTTTATTGTATAACACATAACACAATGTTTTTTTTAATTTAATAGTTGTACATACAGTACATCAAACAAATCAAATTGAACTACTTTATTTAATGAACTGTTTTCCAAATCTAGTAGAGAGTCATTTTCTGCAAAAATGCAAATAAAAACAATATTTTATTAAAATTGTGAAAGAAATATTGTCAGTAGTTCAAGGCTAAAAAACAGGCACAAAATAAATAAATAAATATATATATATATATAAACATAACCAAATGTGTTTTTTTGTATCGATTTTTTTAAATTTAATTATTTATGAAATTACCTGTATTTAAAGCAGTATTTGCATCTCTTTCATTATTGCTGTCTTTTTAAATATTTGATTGACTTTTAATACTATTAATGTCTTGTATTTCAATGGAGAGCAGATGATTATAATCAGCATCTCAGATGATGATACGTGGTTTTTATGTTTATCATCAAACATTATTAACTTACACACACCAGAGATTAATGTTGTTTTCTGGCTCCGGTTGCTAAAAGGCAAAGTTCATCATTCTGAAACGCGCGGTGTGCTCTGATTTTGGCCAGCGATCCATTGCACTGTGATTGGCCCGATTCTGCAATGTGACGGAAGTGTATCGCCCTTTACCATATTTGGAAATAGTACTAATATAATAGTGCTGCAAAGGAAACTCCGCCCCATACGCACGCCAAAATCTAAATATTTTATTTTGTGTTTATTATTATTGTGAGTGACAAATATCCCATGATAAAAGCGTATTGTTATTTATAATGATGACATTAATAATAATAATTTACTATGAGAAGAAAGGCACTTACACTTATAGATTACGGGAAGTGGCTTGAGCTCTCCGCAAGGCACACCACTGGCATATTCCCATGTAGACATTTGTTATACTTGTCTGCTGTACAAAACAGATGAGTGTAAATGTTTCATGTATGTTTTGTATGATGTATGAACTATATACAAAGATTATTCAGTGTGATCAGTGTCTTCTCCATCTCTTTTTGGAGTCTCCGGCTGGCCAGTCCTTTGAGCAGTGCTTAACTGTAACTCATTCTGTTGTGTGTGTAGGAGTCTGAAGGAAAGTCATTTTATTTGTATACAGTACAGTACTTGCCACATATAGTAAATCCTCTCATTGATGTATATAAAACTGACTGATTTCCCACTAGAGAGGAGATACCAGTGGGCTGATACCATGATGACTTTTTATACTGTACAAACTTTACATTTTACTCCTGTAACCCTCAACCTACAGCCAAACCTAACCCTCACACAAACCTCTCAAACCCGTCTGTATGTAGTCAAATAATGCATTAATATGTTTTATTTTTGCAGCTCCACGGTACTGGCCTTGAACAAAAACCTCTCTATTGTCCTTTTTTTCCAGCACAACAGTATGATGTTGTGGCTGGAACAGTCGTGGTTTGACAGAGAAGAGCCAGATGACTCCTGCCATTGTGTGTCAAAGTAAATCTATATGACTAACAGTAATAAACTGATGAAAGCAGTTACAGATGCTTTCACCCAGCTAACAGAAAAGGTCCCCAGAACGTCCCCTGAATGGTCACTGCTTAACGCCCCTTTGACGCCTTCTTTGTAAGGTTCTTTAAATGTCAAAAGGAAGTCCTCGGGACGCTTTTCGGACATCCACATTAATGTATAAAATTTTATTTGGTGTAAGCAAAATGTATTATTTTATCATTTAAAAATGATCATTCATTGTATTACCCATGCATTGAATATGCAATGCCAGATTTGCCTGAAAAAATATATAAATATATATATGTTTGATATTTCCAATGTTTGATGTAGTTTTCTTTCATTTGTGCTGTAATTAGATTTAATGTGATTTTGACAGTATTGTTGTGATTCAGAGCATCAGTGTGATGATTGTCAGTAGATGTTAGTGAAACATCAGGACTGAAGTTTTGGATCAGATGAGAGAGAGGATTGATTTTTTTGCTCATCTCTTGGTATTGCAGGGCTTTATGATGATGTGAGCTGGGTCACTGAGTTTTAGATGTTTCCAGAATTTGATTGCCCTTTTTTGTATTTTTATGATTAGAGGATATTTGCCTAATTCTGCCCTGCATGCATTATTTGTTGTGTGTCTGTGCACATGTAATATATTTTTACAGAGTTCTGCATGCAGGGTGCTTAATCGGGTGTTTTTCCCATTTGATGAAATCTTCGTTTTGGTTTGTCAGCGGACCCCACACCTCACTTCCATAGAGGGCAATCGGCTGATTCTAATATTTTCAGCCAAATTCTAGTTGGGATCTCTATAGGACATTGACGCTTTTATGGCACAGAAGCAGGCCAGTGCTTTATCTCTCATTTTCACAGCAGGGTTAAAGTTTCCTGTGGATGTGATTTTTCAAAACCAGGTAGTTGTAGTGTGACGTGTGTGATATCTGTTTAGTGCCTAATGTAAATGTGTGTTGTGTTCTCTGTAATCTGGATCTTTTCTGATCCAGGATCTCTCTCTTTCTCTTGTACAGTTTCTCTCTCTCTCTTTTGTAGATCAGCTCTCTCTCTTTGTAGATCAGATCTCTCTCTCTCTCTTGTACAGCTCTCTTTCTCTCTCTCTCTCTCTTTTGTAGATCAGCTCTCTCTCTTTCTCTTGTACAGTTCTCTTTTCTAGATCTCTCTCTCTTTTGTAGATCAGCTCTCTCTCTCTCTTGTACAGTTTCTCTCTCTCTTTGTAGATCAGCTCTCTCTCTCTCTTTCTTTCTCTCTCTCTCTCTCTTGTAGATCAGCTCTCTCTCTTTCTCATGTACAGCTTTCTCTTTGTAGATCTCTCTCTCTCTTGTAGATCAGCTCTCTTTTTGTAGATCAGCTCTCTCTCCTTTTTTATAGATCAGCTCTCTCTCTTTGTAGATCAGCTCTCTCTCTCTTTTGTACAGTTTCTCTCTCCTTTTAGATCAGCTCTCTCTCTCTTTGTAGATCAGCTCTCTCTCTCTTTGTAGATCAGCTCTCTCTCTCTCTTTGTAGATCAGCCCTCTCTCTTTTGTAGATCAGTCTCTCTCTCTTTTGTAGATCAGCTCTCTTTGTAGATCAGCTCTCTCTTCTCTCTTGTAGAGTTTGTCTCTCTCTTTTTTGTAGATCAGCTCTCTCTTTGGTGATCTCTCTTTCTCTTGTAGACTTTGTCTCTCTCTCTTTGTAGATCAGCTCTCTCTTTGTAGATCATCCTCTCTCTCTTTTGTAGATCAGCTCTCTCTCTTTTGTAGATCAGCTCCTCTCTCTTTGTAGATTGTCTCTCTCTTTTGTAGATCAGCTCTCTCTTTTTTGTAGATCAGCTCTCTCTCTTTTGTAGATCAGCAGTCTCTCTTTTGTAGATCAGCTCTCTCTCTAGATTCTCTTGTAGAGTTTTCTCTCTTTTGTAGATCAGCTCTCTTTCTCTTGTAGATCTTTGCTCTCTCTCTCTTTGTAGAGTTTGCTCTCTCTCTTTGTAGATCAGTTCTCTCTCTTTTGTAGATCAGCTCTCTCTCTCTTTTGTAGATCAGCTCTCTCTTTCTCTTGTAGAGTTTATCTCTCTCTCTTTTGTAGATCAGCTCTCTCTCTCTTTTGTAGATCAGTTCTCTCTCTCTTTTGTAGATCAGCTCTCTATTTCTCTTGTAGAGTTTGTCTCTCTCTCTTTTGTAGATCAGCTCTCTTTGTAGATCAGTTCTCTCTCTCTTTTGTAGATCAGCTCTCTCTCTTTCTCTTGTACAGTTTCTCTCTCTCTCTTTTGTAGATCAACTCTCTCTGTTTTTGTAGAGCTGTTTATACGTCATGATATATTTGATTTTGCCAGCATATTATTTTTCTTTCTCCTTTTTTCTCTTTTGTCAAGCAGCTCTTTCTGTTTTTGGAGAGCTTTGAATTGCAAATTCCTTAATAACACGGCTTAGATGACAGACTCGCCATCAGTGGGCTCGAAAGATGAGCAAACTGGGACAGACAACAGCTCAGAAACAGTTGAGTCTGTCTCAGATAAGTCCTCGAGCCAGCATGGATGTGACGGCTGCGGGACGGGTGTCCGCTCCGGACTAGGTGGACGCGAGTCAGGCCGTAGTGGAGGCACTAGCACCTGGACTCTGGTCTCGCGTCTGTGGAGGAAGGGACGCTTCACTGCCCTCCAGGTTCTCCTAAAGAACCCCCGGACTCCAGTCCGCTTCCTCTCTAAAATAAACAACAAACCGTAAATGATGATGATGATTAATATTATTATGTCTATAATATGTGAGAACTCATCTAACCTGGGCGGTTCTCCTCGGTGTCTGGAGGAGACGTCGCCTCTGCAGTGGGCCGTGTGTCTGGCAGCAGTGGAGGCACTATCGGCTTCACTCTGGTCCTGCGGCCGTGGAGGAACGTGGGCTTCATCAGCCTTCCAAGTTCGCCGGATGAACCCAGAGACTCCGACCCGCCTCTCTAAAGCATGAAAAGAAAAAACAGATGTTTTATAAATGTGTATGTTATTTTCCCAAAATGTGCAATTTTAATATAGTTTTTTATCTTTTTTGTTATGTATCATAGCGTGAAATATGTAATTAATACATTCACAGAACAGTGACAGCAATAAAAAACTAGATAAAGTAAAAGTTTGTGAAAACTTTATATTGGCTTGAGAAAGCCTAGACAGAGAGTCAGAAAGGAAGATATAAAGAAAGAAAGAAAGAAAGAACTGTGAATAACAGATTTAAAGATTGTTAAAAAGAGAGGAATGGATAGAGAGTGACATAGATTGAAAGTGTGTAATAGATAGACAAAATAAAGATCAACCAGTCAGTGATCTCCTGATTAAAACAGCTTATAAATCATATTAAATGATGTTTATTTGGTAAACAAATAAGCAGAAAGGTTTGTGTGAGGGTTTTGTATTTGCATGTGTGATAGAGAGAGAGAGAGGGGGGGCTCATTGAATATGAGTGTATGAGACTTGTTTACATTTAAATTTTGAAAGTAAACAATTAGCCTGAAATGCTATCAATGTAAATCTATGGGATTTTTGATCTCTCTCTCTCTCTCTCTCTCTCTCTGTGTGTTGTAGAGCTGCTCTCTCTCTCTCTCTCTGTTGTAGAGCTGATCTCTCTCTCTGACAGCAGTGAGATCTGAAGCCACTGGCTCTCCTCATCCCTGAGAGAACCAGCGGTGCTGGAGTATCTCCTCAAAGGTGGGGCGTTTGGCTGGCTCAAACACCAGACACCTTCTGATGATACTGCGGCATTCTGTAGATGAATAAAGAAGACAGCTGATTAGTCATGATAATGTGACACACATAACAATCAATTCAAGTTCAGCTGGCAAACATATTTATCAATGTTTCATTTTGTTCTCAATAATGCCAGTCACTCACCTTCAGATAAGTCCGCATTCAAGAAAAGGACTTCTTCTGCCTCATCGCATGGCAAACATCCGCTGACCATCTCAAAGAGCATCAACCCGAGATGCCACACGCTTGCCGGGACAGCCTGGAAGCAGGGCTGGACTATCACCTCGGGTGGGCAATAATTTGATGCTCCTGGAAAGCAAGAACAGCATTTGGAAAAAGTTGAATAAATCTGTAAAAGGGGTGACATGATAAATAAGTTTCCACTTAACACAAAATGTCAGCTTACCTCTATATTGGCGGCTATTCAATGCTTCCCCAGTGAACACCAAACCACAGCTAAAGTCAATCAGCTTGAGATCGTGGGTGCTGGTATTGACTAATATGTTGTCTGGGTGGATGTCACTGTGGAAGACACCGTGACTGATGCAGTGCTGCATCAGCTTCTGGACTGCTTGATTCCATGAAATGATAACGCTGTGGACTCCAAAAGCCGTATCATGACGAAGATAAAGTCCTTCAGGGTCTCGCAGGGATGAGGGAATTCCAGGATGATGGTGATGTCGTTGGGGTCTTCGAACCATTCCAACATCTGCACCACATTCGGGCAAACGGGCTCCTGCCTCACCATTAACAGCAGTGCCACTTCTGTGAACAGAGGTTTGGAATGGCCGGGCTAGAGAGACATCAAGAAAAGATTACTTGTCTATAGATTACACACATACAAACACAAATATTGTTGTTAGCTCTAAAGTCTATATTGGCTATAGTTAGGATTATTTAATTAAAGTGATCATCAATTAATAAACTAAATATATAATTAATATATAATTGTTTTGCCAACTTACAATGGTAAGATAGGTGTCGTCCTCCCACTTGGAAATCAGTTTGATGGCGACCTGCAAAAAAAACAGTTGAATATAAAATGAAGCACATAACCTTTATATGATTATAACATGTATGTTTTGATCTAAACATGGACATGAAACTTTACCTTCTCGCCATCAGATATCCGTGTGCCTTCATACACCGTTCCAAAGACTCCACACCCCAGCAAACTTCCCTCTGTATAACGGTCATCATAATGTCCTAAAAAACACACAGACACAAAGAATGTGATAACGCTGTATATGAATTGCTAATTCCTTAATAACACGGCTTAGATGACAGACTTACCATCAGTGGGCTCGAAAGATGAGCAAACTGGGATAGACAACAGCTCAGGAAACAGCTGAGTCTGTCTCAGATAAGTCCTCGAGCCAGGATGGATGTGGACGGCTGCTTGGACGGGTGTCCGGCTCCGGACTAGGTGGACGCGAGTCAGGCCGTAGTGGAGGCACTAGCACCTGGACTCTGGTCTCGCGTCTGTGGAGGAAGGGACGCTTCACTGCCCTCCAGGTTCTCCTAAAGAACCCCCGGACTCCAGTCCGCTTCCTCTCTAAAATAAACAACAAACCGTAAATGATGATGATGATTAATATTATTACGTGTATAATATGTGAGAACTCATCTAACCTGGGCGGTTCTCCTCGGTGTCTGGAGGAGACGTCGCCTCTGCAGTGGGCCGTGTGTCAGGCAGCAGTGGAGGCACTATCGGGTTCACTCTGGTCCTGCGGCCGTGGAGGAACGGGCGCTTCATCGCTTTCCAAGTTCGCCGGATGAACCCAGAGACTCCGACCCGCTTCCTCTCTAAAGCATGAAAAGAAAAACAGATGTTTTATAAATGTGTATGTTATTATAGTTTTTTGTTTTGTTTTTATCTAGTAAAGAAAGAAAGAAAGAAAGAAAGAAAGAAAGAAAGAACTGTGAATAACAGATTTAAAGATTGAGAGAGTGACATAGATTGAAAGTGTGTAATAGATAGACAAAATACAGATCAACCAGTCAGTGATCTCCTGATTAAAACAGCTTATAAATCATATTAAATGATGTTTATTTGGTAAACAAATAAGCAGAAAGGTTTGTGTGAGGGTTTGTATTTGCATGTGAGAGAGAGAGAGAGAGAGAGAGAGAGAGAGAGAGAGAGAGAGGGCTCATTGAATATGGAGGGTCATGAGAGTTTGTTTACATTTAAATTTTGAAAGTAAAACAATTAGCCTGAAATGCTATCAATGTAAATCTATGGGATTTTGGGAACTTTCTCAAGTCAACACAATAATAATTGTTGAATAACTATAAACAATGTAATTTGTAAGTTTATTGTGGCATGATTTTGTGGTTTCAAACATACTTTCAAGTAGTTTGTACTTGGTTACATAGGGGAATTAACAGACGTTGTTTATCTGTTTATAGTGTTTTGTATGTACAGTAATATGTTCAGGTTGACTTTAACTCACCGTGTGTGTCCATGGTGTCCTGCCGTGTCTCTCTATCTGCCGCCAGAAAGTCGATGGAGACCCCTGCATCCCATCGACCCCAGCCGCAGAGAGAGACGGACGCCTGGACGTGATGCTCATATGCGCTAATACAGAAACAACACGCTGTGGAAATAAATCACTTTGTGGGTTTCTGTACTCACACACACTCGCTGGCTCTCTAAATCTCTGTGTAAAACTGCTCTGTGAGTCTCTTTGCTTTCGCTCAGATTGTCAGTCGCTCAGTCGCATCAGATGATCAGTGAATGAATAATATCAGTTGTGTAGTGCTGGATATAGTGACTGACGCGTCACGCTGTGACCTCATAGCCTGCGTGTTCACCTTTCAACAAAAACCAGCTGAGGCCCAAATACACATGAAAATGTCAACATTTTGCCCCATTTAACATATTTTTATTAATAAAAAATATATCTAAATAAAAATCTAAATAAAAATAAGAAAATGTCAGTTATTTACACCTGCTTTATTGTATAACACATAACACAATGTTTTTTATTTAATAGTTGTACATACAGTACATCAAACAAATCAAATTGAACTACTTTATTTAATGAACTGTTTTCCAAATCTAGTAGAGAGTCATTTTCTGCAAAAAAATGCAAATAAAAAACAATATTTTATTAAAATTGTGAAAGAAATATTGTCAGTAGTTCAAGGCTAAAAACAGGCACAAAATAAATAAATAAATATATATATATATATAAACATAACCAAATGTGTTTTTTGTATCGATTTTAAATTTAATTATTTATGAAATTACCTGTATTTAAAGCAGTATTTGTCTTTCTGCTGTCTTTTTAAATATTTGATTGACTTTTAAGTATTAATGTCTTGCTCAATGGAGAGCAGATGATTATAATCAGCATCTCAGATGATGATAATATCATCAAACATTATTAACTTTTAATCAAAACTTTTTGATCAAACTTTTAAGAATGAAGTTAATCATTTTAAATTAATGTTTAGTTTTTGTTGATATTTAACTTAATGATTGTATTTTGATGGATGAAAGTGCTGCTAATGCGGTTGTTACAAAGTTCATCATTCTGAAACGCGCGGTGTGCTCTGATTGGCCAGCGATCCATTGCACTGTGATTGGCCCGATCCTGCAAGCGTGTGACGGAAGTGTATCGCCCTTTACCATATTTGGAAATAGTACTAATATAATAGTGCTGCAAAGGAAACTCCGCCCCATACGCACGCCAAAATCTAAATATTTTATTTTGTGTTTATTATTATTGTGAGTGACAAATATCCCATGATAAAAGCGTATTGTTATTTATAATGATGACATTAATAATAATAATTTACTATGAGAAGAAAGGGGCACTTTACACTTATAGATTACGGGGAAGTGGCTTGAGCCCCCCCCCCCCGTGCACACCACTGGCATATTCCCATGTAGACATTTGTTATACTTGTCTGCTGTACAAAACAGATGAGTGTAAATGTTTCATGTATGTTTTGTATGATGTATGAACTATATACAAAGATTATTCAGTGTGATCAGTGTCACTTCTCCATCTCTTTTTTGGAGTCTCCGGCTGGCCAGTCCTTTGAGCAGTGCTTAACTGTAACTCATTCGTTGTGTGTGTAAGGAGTCTGAAGGAAAGTCATTTTTATTTGTATACAGTACAGTACTTTGCCACATATAGTAAATCCTCTCTCATTGATGTATATAAAAACTGACTGATTTCCCACTAGAGAGGAGATACCAGTGGGCTGATACCATGATGACTTTTATACTGTACAAACTTTACATTTTACCCTGTAACCCTCAACCTACAGCCAAACCTAACCCTCACACAAACCTCTCAAACCCGTCTGTATGTAGTCAAATAATGCATTAATATGTTTTATTTTGCAGCTCCATTTGTACTGGCCTTGAACAAAACCTCTCTATTGTCTTTTTTCCAGCACAACAGTATGATGTTGTGGCTGGAACAGTCGTGGTTTGACAGAGAAGAGCCAGATGACCTGCCATTGTGTGTCAAAGTAAATCTATATGACTAACAGTAATAAACTGATGAAAGCAGTTACAGATGCTTTCACCCAGCTAACAGAAAAAGGTCCCCAGAACGTCCCTGAATGGTCACTGCGCGAACATCCCTTGACGTCTTCTTGTAAGGTTCTTTAAATGTCAAAAGGAAGTCCTCGGGGACGTTTTCGGGACGTCCACATTAATGTATAAAATTTTATTTGGTGTAAGCAAATGTATTATTTTTATCATTTAAAAATCATCATTCATTGTATTACCCATGCATTGAATATGCAATGCCAGATTTGCCTGAAAAAATATATAAATATATATATGTTTGATATTTCCAATGTTTGATGTAGTTTTCTTTCATTTGTGCTGTAATTAGATTTAATGTGATTTTGACGGTATTGTTGTGATTCAGAGCATCAGTGTGATGATTGTCAGTAGATGTTAGTGAAACATCAGGACTGAAGTTTTGGATCAGATGAGAGAGAGGATTGATTTTTTTGCTCATCTCTTGGTATTGCAGGGCTTTATGATGATGTGAGCTGGGTCACTGAGTTTTAGATGTTTCCAGAATTTGATTGCCCTTTTTTGTATTTTTATGATTAGAGGATATTTGCCTAATTCTGCCCTGCATGCGTTATTTGTTGTGTGTCTGTGCACATGTAATATATTTTTACAGAGTTCTGCATGCAGGGTGCTTAATCGGGTGTTTTTCCCATTTGATGAAATCTTGATTTTGGTTTGTCAGCGGACCCCACACCTCACTTCCATAGAGGGCAATCGGCTGATTCTAATATTTTCAGCCAAATTCTAGTTGGGATCTCTATAGGACATTGACGTTTAATGGCACAGAAGCAGGGCCAGTGCTTTATCTCTCATTTTTCACAGCAGGGTTAAAGTTTCCTGTGGATGTGATTTTCAAAACCAGGTAGTTGTTGTGTGACGTGTGTGATATCTGTTTAGTGCCTAATGTAAATGTGTGTTGTGTTCTCTGTAATCTGGATCTTTTCTGATCCAGGATCTCTCTCTTTCTCTTGTACAGTTTCTCTCTCTCTCTTTTGTAGATCAGCTCTCTCTCTTTTGTAGATCAGCTCTCTCTCTCTTTTGTAGATCAGCTCTCTCTTTCTCTTGTACAGTTTCTCTCTCTCTCTCTCTTTTGTAGATCAGCTCTCTCTCTTTTGTAGATCTCTCTTCTCTTGTAGATCAGTTTCTCTCTCTCTCTCTTTTGTAGATCAGCTCTCTCTCTTTCTTGTAGATCAGCTCTCTCTTTCTGTTGATCAGTTTCTCTCTCGTTTGTAGATCAGCTCTCTCTCTTTTTGTAGATCAGCTTTCTCTCTCTCTTGTATCAGCTCTCTCTTTGTAGATCAGCTCTCTCTCTTTCTCTTGTACAGTTTCTCTCTCTCTCTTTTGTAGATCAGCTCTCTCTCTTTTGTAGATCAGCTCTCTCTCTTTTATAGATCAGCTCTCTCTCTTTTGTAGATCAGCTCTCTCTTTCTCTTGTAGAGTTTGTCTCTCTCTTTTGTAGATCAGCTCTCTCTCTCTTTTGTAGACTTTGTCTCTCTCTCTTTTGTAGACTTTGTCTCTCTCTCTTTTTGTAGATCAGCTCTCTCTTTGTAGATCAGCTCTCTCTTTTGTAGATCAGCTCTCTCTCTCTTTGTAGATCAGCTCTCTCTTTTTGTAGATCAGCTCTCTCTCTTTCTCTTGTAGAGTTTCTCTCTCTCTCTTTCTCTTGTAGATCAGCTCTCTCTCTCTTGTAGTTTCTCTCTCTCTCTCTCTTTGTAGATCAGCTCTCTCTCTCTCTTGTAGATCAGTTTCTCTCTCTCTCTTTTGTAGATCAGCTCTCTCTCTTTCTCTTTGTACAGTTTCTCTCTTTTGTAGATCAGCTTTCTCTCTCTTGTACAGATCAGCTCTCTCTCTTTGTAGATCAGCTCTCTCTCTTTGTAGATCAGTTTCTCTCTCTCTCTTGTAGATTTCTCTCTCTCTTTGTAGATCAGCTCTCTCTCTCTTTTGTAGATCAGCTCTCTCTTTTGTAGATCAGCTCTCTCTCTTTTGTAGATCAGTTCTCTCTTTTTAGATCAGCTCTCTCTCTCTTTTGTAGATCAGCTCTCTCTCTCTTTTGTAGATCAGCTCTCTTTTGTAGATCTCTCTCTCTTTGTAGATCAGCTCTCTCTTTGTAGATCAGCTCTCTCTTTGTAGATCAGCTCTCTCTCTCTTGTAGAGTTTGTCTCTCTCTCTTTTGTAGATCAGCTCTCTCTCTCTTGTAGACTTTGTCTCTCTCTCTCTCTTTGTAGATCAGCTCTCTCTTTTTGTAGATCAGCTCTCTCTCTTTTGTAGATCAGCTCTCTCTCTCTCTTTGTAGATCAGCTCTCTCTCTGTAGATCAGCTCTCTTTTGTAGATCAGCTCTCTCTCTTTTGTAGATCAGCTCTCTCTCTTTCTCTTGTAGAGTTTGCTCTCTCTCTCTTTGTAGATCAGCTCTCTCTCTCTTTTGTAGAGTTTTTCTCTCTCTTTTGTAGATCAGCTCTCTCTTTGTCTCTCTTTTAGATCAGCTCTCTCTCTCTCTTTTGTAGATCAGTCTTCTCTCTCTTTTTGTAGATCAGCTCTCTGAATTTGTAGAGTTTGTCTCTCTCTCTTTTGTAGATCAGACTCTCTCTTTTTGTAGATCAGTTCTCTCTCTTTTTGTAGATCAGCTCTCTCTTTCTCTTGAAACAGTCTCTCTCTCAGATAAGTTGTAGATCAACTCTCTGGATGTTGTAGAGGCTGTTTATAGCGTCCATGATATATTTGATTTTGCCAGCATATCATTTTCTTTCTCCTTTTTCTCTGACTTTGTCAAGCAGCTCTTTCTGTTTTGGAGAGCTTTGAATTGCAAATTCCTTAATAACACGGCTTAGATGACAGACCCCTGACATCAGTGGGCTTCCTCTAAAGATAAACAAACTGGGACAGACAACAGCTCATGAAACAGTATGAGTCTGTCTCAGTGAAGTCCTCGAGCTAAGGATGGCGGTTCTCCCGGTGTCTGGAGGGTGTCCGCCTCTGACAGTGGGACGCTGGAGTCAGGCAGTAGTGGAGGCACTAGCACCTGGACTCTGGTCTCGGCGTCTGTGGAGGAAGGGACGCTTCACTGCCCTCCAGGTTCTCCTAAAGAACCCCCCGGACTCCAGTCCCCCTCTCTAAAATAAACAACAAACCGTAAATAATGATGATGATTAATATTATTATGTCTATAATATGTGAGAACTCATCTAACCTGGGCGGTTCTCCTCGGTGTCTGGAGGAGACGTCGCCTCTGCAGTGGGCCGTGTGTCTGGCAGCAGTGGAGGCACTATCGGCTTCACTCTGGTCCTGCGGCCGTGGAGGAACGGGCGCTTCATCGCCTTCCAAGTTCGCCGGATGAACCCAGAGACTCCGACCCGCTTCCTCTCTAAAGCATGAAAAGAAAAACAGATGTTTTATAAATGTGTATGTTATTTTCCCAAAATGTGCAATTTTTTATAGTTTTTTTTTGTTTTTTTA
The DNA here is from genome assembly GCA_019155185.1 of Beaufortia kweichowensis. Lineage (NCBI taxonomy): Eukaryota > Metazoa > Chordata > Actinopteri > Cypriniformes > Gastromyzontidae > Beaufortia > Beaufortia kweichowensis. The sequence goes on from CM032809.1 coordinate 10,694,183, forward strand.
TCTTTTTCGTGAACTTTGTGTATCATTTGAAATATGTAATTAATACATTCACAGAACAGTGACAGCAATAAAAAACTAGATGAAGTAAAAGTTTGTGAAAACTTTATATTGGCTTGAGAAAGCCTAGACAGAGAGTCAGAAAGGAAGATATAAAGAAAGAAAGAAAGAAAGAACTGTGAATAACAGATTTAAAGATTGTTAAAAAGAGAGGAATGGATAGAGAGTGACATAGATTGAAAGTGTGTAATAGATAGACAAAATACAGTCAGTGATCCCCTGATTAAAACAGCTTATAAATCATATTAAATGATGTTTATTTGGTAAACAAATAAGCAGAAAGGTTTGTATGAGGGTTTTGTATTTGCATGTGTGATAGAGAGAGAGGGGGGCTCATTGAATATGAGTGTATGAGATTTGTTTACATTTAAATTTTGAAAGTAAACAATTAGCCTGAAATGCTATCAATGTAAATCTATGGGATTTTTTCTCTCTCTCTCTCTCTCTCTCTCTCTCTCTCTCTCTCTGGTGTAGAGCTGATCTCTCTCTCTGACAGCAGTGAGATCTGAAGCCACTGGCTCTCCTCATCCCTGAGAGAACCAGCGGTGCTGGAGTATCTCCTCAAAGGTGGGGCGTTTATTGGCTCAAACACCAGACACCTTCTGATGATACTCGCGCATTCTGTAGATGAATAAAGAAGACAGCTGATTAGACATGATAATGTGACACACATAACAATCAATTCAAGTTCAGCTGGCAAACATATTTATCAATGTTTCATTTTGTTCTCAATAATGCCAGTCACTCACCTTCAGATAAGTCCGGATTCAAGAAAAGGACTTCTTCTGCCTCATCGTATGGCAAACATCCGTTGACCATCTCAAAGAGCATCAACCCGAGATGCCACACGTTTGCCGGGACAGCCTGGAAGCAGGGCTGGACTATCACCTCGGGTGGGCAATAATTTGATGCTCCTGAAAGCAAGAACAGCATTTGGAAAAAGTTGAATAAATCTGTAAAAGGGTGACATGATAAATAAGTTTCCACTTAACACAAAATGTCAGCTTACCTCTATATTGGCGGCTATTCAATGCTTCCCCAGTGAACACCAAACCACAGCTAAAGTCAATCAGCTTGAGATCGTGGGTGCTGGTATTGACTAATATGTTGTCTGGGTGGATGTCACTGTGGAAGACACCGTGACTGATGCAGTGCTGCACCGCCTGGACTGCTTGACCCATGAAATGATACGCTGTGGACTCCAAAAGCGTATCATGACGGAAGATGAAGTCCTTCAGGGTCTCGCAGGGATGAGGGAATTCCATGATGATGGTGATGTCGTTGGGGTCTTCGAACCATTCCAACATCTGCACCACCTTCGGGCAAACGGGCTCCTGCCTCACCATTAACAGCAGTGCCACTTCTGTGAACAGAGGTTTGGAATGGCCGGGCTAGAGAGACATCAAGAAAAGATTACTTGTCTATAGATTACACACATACAAACACAAATATTGTTGTTAGCTCTAAAGTCTATATTGGCTATAGTTAGGATTATTTAATTAAAGTGATCACCAATTAATAAACTAAATATATAATTAATATATAATTGTTTTGCCAACTTACAATGGTAAGATAGGTGTCGTCCTCCCACTTGGAAATCAGTTTGATGGCGACCTGCAAAAAAAAACAGTTGAATATAAAATGAAGCACATAACCTTTATATGATTATAACATGTATGTTTTGATCTAAACATGGACATGAAACTTTACCTTCTCGCCATCAGATATCCGTGTGCCTTCATACACCGTTCCAAAGACTCCACACCCCAGCAAACTTCCCTCTGTATAATGGTCATCATAATGTCCTAAAAAACACACAGACACAAAGAATGTGATAACGCTGTATATGAATTGCTAATTCCTTAATAACACGGCTTAGATGACAGACTTACCATCAGTGGGCTCGAAAGATGAGCAAACTGGGACAGACAACAGCTCAGAAACAGCTGAGTCTGTCTCAGATAAGTCCTCGAGCCAGCATGGATGTGACGGCTGCGGGACGGGTGTCCGCCCGACTAGGTGGACGCGAAGTCAGGCCAGAAGAGAGGGAGGCACTAGCACCTGGACTCTGGTCTCGCGTCTGTGGAGGAAGGGACGCTTCACTGCCCTCCAGGTTCTCCTAAAGAACCCCCGGACTCCAGTCCGCTTCCTCTCTAAAATAAACAACAAACCGTAAATGATGATGATGATTAATATTATTATGTGTATAATATGTGAGAACTCATCTAACCTGGGCGGTTCTCCTCGGTGTCTGGAGGAGACGTCGCCTCTGCAGTGGGCCGTGTGTCAGGCAGCAGTTGAGGCACTATCGGCTTCACTCTGGTCCTGCGGCCGTGGAGGAACGGGCGCTTCATCGCCTTCCAAGTTCGCCGGATGAACCCAGAGACTCCGGCCCGCTTCCTCTCTAAAGCATGAAAAGAAAAACATGTTTTATAAATGTGTATGTTATTTTCCCAAAATGTGCAATTTTAATATAGTTTTTTTTTGTTTTTATCTTTTCGTAATTTGTGTGTATCATAGCGTGAAATATGTAATCAATACATTCACAGAACAGTGACAGCAATAAAAAACTAGATGAAGTAAAAGTTTGTGAAAACTTTATTGAAAGCCTAGACAGAGAGTCAGAAAGGAAGATATAAAGAAAGAAAAAAGAAAGAAAGAAAGAAAGTAAAGGAAGAAAGAAAGAAAGATAGAAAGAAAGAACTGTGAATAACAGATTTAAAGATTGTTAAAAAGAGAGGAATGGATAGAGAGTGACATAGATTGAAAGTGTGTAATAGATAGACAAAATACAGATCAACCAGTCAGTGATCTCCTGATTAAAACAGCTTATAAATCATATTAAATGATGTTTATTTGGTAAACAAATAAGCAGAAAGGTTTGTGTGAGGGTTTTGTATTTGCATGTGTGATAGAGAGAGAGAGAGAGAGAGAGAGAGAGAGAGAGAGGAGGGGGGCTCATTGAATATGAGTGTATGAGATTTGTTTACATTTAAATTTTGAAAGTAAACAATTAGCCTGAAATGCTATCAATGTAAATCTATGGGATTTTTGGGAACTTTCTCAAGTCAACACAATAATAATTGTTGAATAACTATAAACAATGTACTTGTAAGTTTATTGTGGCATGATTTTGTGGTTTCAAACATACTTTTCAAGTAGTTTGTACTTGGTTACATAGGGGAATTAACAGACGTTGTTTATCTGTTTATAGTGTTTTTGTATGTACAGTAATATGTTCAGGTTGACTTTAACTCACCGTGTGTGTCCATGGTGTCCCGCCGTGTCTCTCTATCTGCCGCCAGAAAGTCGATGGAGACCCCCTGCATCCCATCGACCCCAGCCGCAGAGAGAGACGGACGCCTGGACGTGATGCTCATATGCGCTAATACAGAAACAACACGCTGTGGAAATAAAACACTTTGTGGGTTTCTGTACTCACACACACTCGCTGGCTCTCTAAATCTCTGTGTAAAACTGCTCTGTGAGTCTCTTTGCTTTCGCTCAGATTGTCAGTCGCTCAGTCGCATCAGATGATCAGTGAATGAATAATATCAGTTGTGTAGTGCTGGATATAGTGACTGACGCGTCACGCTGTGACCTCATAGCCTGCGTGTTCACCTTTCAACAAAAACCAGCTGAGGCCCAAATACACATGATAAAACCAAATACTTAACATAATCTAAATAATTAACAATAAAATTATTTGATTTTTATTAATAATTGATTATGTCAATTATTAGAACATGTTTTATTGTAAATAATTAAAGGTAATCATTCAGATCTGTCTGATTGTGATGAAAACGCTTGATGTTAAAACATCTTGTTGAGGTTAAAAAATGAAGCTAGTCTTTGCCTTTTTTTATGAATTTATTACTGTTTTATATTATGCATAAATTGGACTTGCTGGTAGTTTTATTCGTAACCAATTCCTTTTAAGAAATAATAAAATGGATATATCACATTTACAGCATATCTGTTGTTATTGGTTGCATATAATATAATATAAATAGAACGTAATATAAAATAATGTTTAAAATGCATCTCAAAAAACTAAAATTTTTCTAGATAAAAGATGACTGAATTAATACCAACCGACATTTTATTCTCCTGTTTTAAAGCATTTACCAGGATATATTTAAAATGTATACTTTTGTAGTAACTAATTTTTTATGCTAGATTTCATATTAAATAAAATAAAAACATCATAAACACAAAGCAAATGACCCTTTTAAACATTAGCATTTATTCAAGACTTTTCAACAGTTTTTTTTAAATAACCAAACATCTACATTTCAACAATTCCTTCCAAAAACCAACCAAATACATCAAATATCATTTTTGCCATCATCAGCACATTAATTATATACACACTGCATTGAGTTATATCAGAACAAGGAAATTGAGCTTGAGATTTTTCCCGACACCTGTGTTTATGAGAATTACATGACATTGTCATGTCAACACATGCATCCATATAAAATTGGCACCTGTTAGAAAGTGGTTTAATTCAACTCAAAACATCCAAAAATGCACTTATGAGATGCATCCTATATGTACATATATGCATAACATGTCACTTATATTTACAAGTAATTTCATTTTCCCAGAAAGAAAATGAAAATGATCATTCCGGACTATGTACATTTATATCACAGCATATACACATGGTAAGAAAACACTTGGCATTCAAATCTTAGACACACGCTTGCAGGCAGAGATCTGACAATCATTACTGTACAATAATAAAACAAATATCTTACATAAGCACTTTCAGGACAACTGTAATATGGACAACTAAAAGGACATTGACACCAAACAAAAACCGAAGACCATAATTTAACACAGTATCACTTGTAAACAAATTCATTGGCTTTTCCATAGGAATTAATTGTATATTAGAGGTAATTGCTCTGTAGTGACAACTCTATTCTAATTGCCCTTATTGTTCTTTACAGAGGCCCTTAAACAAGATAAATTAAGATGGGACACAAATGTAATCAAATCAACATGAGATTTAAAACAAAAGTAATAAATACTTAAATAATCTTGTTCGCCTCATACCAGAAGCAGTCGATCACACAGTTTAACCCCACGTGCACTAAATAATATCTGATGGCCTCCTGCTAGTTCACATTCTTACCGTTTAACTTCACAGCATTAGTTTTGATACATAGATACAAAACTTGTGAATTCAGAACTTGACCCAATATCATGCTATTAAATGGATTTTTAAATGCATGAAGAGATCAAATTGTGAATCCCATGACATTTATGCTTTAAGGTAAGTGGAAACATAAGAAAGAAGGAGAAATCTGCCTCTTGTAAAGAGTAACGAATGAAACCTCCTTTCGTTAGCAGTACTGATGTTTGCCCACTCTCAAGTCTTACAGTTATTACAGGTTTGTCATTTTAGTTAGGTGCACAAAAGTATTTATAAATAAATTAGATACAAATGTTACTTACATAGTGTACACATACATTACTCCCAAAAAGTACCTTTCATAGTATGACTGAAATGCAATTTAGGCTCCAACACCAAAGTAACTTTTTCTTCTCAAGAAAGACATGTCCCACCCTAGATAGATTTAGTGCAGATTAGAATGTGTGCTTTTCTTAAAAGTTAGCTGGTTTGGAACATCCTATTCCAGCAAGCAGCACAAACCAGACCCGTCACCCTCAAGTTTTGTGCGAAAATCTGTGGTGTCCGACAGCACTTGCAACTGGAAATGACAAGGCACTTTGTGCTTGACCTGTCAAAGGCTGCGTTTCAGTTTCATCCACTTGTGTAGGAGTCACGGTGACACGGGTGCAAGACAGCGAGGTTAGTTCAAAGCTGTTTGTTGGTCGCCACAATGCAAACGGCACAATGTTTTTGCTCAGGGTCTGATGTTATTAAATCATATTGAGCTCCGTGGAGTCTGTTTCTGAGTCGTCGGTCTCATTTTCTCTAAAGAGAAAGTATAAAAGATCACAGTTAGGCAAAATTACAAGCAAGCTAACAATGACGATAGCAAGCAGATCATGTGACATTCAAACATGTGTACAAATAATTAGATTTTTACCGTTGTTCATTAAGTAGTTTGCGATTGCCTTGTCTTCTTTGTTCATTGATGGGATAGGTGATGAATATTATCAGCCCAATAACGATTAGGACAATTGGAGCAGCAGACACCAGGATCTTCAAAGTTAAATCGACCTCGGCTGGTTGTGTGCAACCTCTTGTCACATAGCCGGCAAAGCTATTTAAAAGAGACAGGAGTGAAATAAGCACGTTATTAATGTTCATCCTGATAAATCCAACCTCATGACTGTTTCATGTAAGACTTTCTGTGGGTTTGTAATAATTATCCATCATGGTCACTAGCCTCTAAACCCAGATGACCCTCAGAGAGAGGCACTAATCGCATTATATCTCAAAGTCAGGGGGCCAGACACATTCTCACACAGTGAAAATCAGCATAATCCGACTTTAAAAAATCTGCTATATAGGAATGCAGGATTACATAAAGTTGGGATTTACTGTACAAGGCTGTGAAGATGTTTGTGGCGACTTACTCGAGACTAAGAGTCGAGACTCCCAAAGAAACACCAGATGCAAACTTGGTGAAGAACACATAGAACGAGTAAAAGATCGCTTCATGGCCCTGAGAATCAGGATTTTGTACTTTAAAATCATCCACCACATCGGGAAGCATAGACCTGAGAATGAAGAAAACATACAGCATGAATACAGGGTCTTTAACTGTATGACAACGCATTAAGAAGCTTTCAGACTTTCAGGCACTTACCAGGGCAGTAAGAAAGCTGCCGCCACACTGACTCCGGCAGCAAATGACACAACGTACGTCATATAAAGACTGCTTGGCACAAAGACTACTGTGACCAGGAAAGGTACCACAGACTGCAAAGAGAATACAAGGTGTCAGTTACAATATTACAGTCCACTAGATGTCACTGTGGTCCAGTTCAATAAAACTTGAAGGTTGCAAATCACTGCCAATACTTACTGTTGTTCCAACATACACTGCTGTTTTCTTGCCAAATTTTGTCAGGAACCATTGCCAGAACGGGATGGCGAGTGTGGCAGAGAGCTAGAAGACAGAAATGAAAATCACAATGAACAGGAATACCAACATTTATCTGCTGAATGCAATGCTTGTCACTTGTGCAATGAGGCTTTAGGCAACACATGGTTTCTGACAGAGATGACATCTCTGCAAAGTTCCTGTGTATGTACCCTAGCACACCTGTTTAACTAATAATACAGAAATGTCTATGGCGATGGTTTACGGCATTCGTCAGCTATAGTTCAACTCATAATCCCAAACAGAAGATTATTGTTGCCATAAAAACACACCATAACCAGAATAGTTGGAATCTTTTCAACATTCATGGAGACAAAGGAGAAAGAGAACACAACCTTCCTGTTCTCCTTAACGAGTAGCGCCGCTTTGTTTCAAAGAATAATGTAAAAACGCAAACGTATTCTCAGATCTTGTATGTTAGTATCTTGTCTCTTCCGTTTATTTGTGATGTCAATCCTTGTCTGTTATTCAACAATAATCACCTTATCTATTTTTACAGACCAGACAGTCTTTATTATTTATTTAGGGTCATTTGAGAATGTCCAATCATTCCACTGGAACATTTCAATACTGTCTAAAATTACCATTTGCTTTGCTGTAAAATGACAATAGATGACTCAAAACTTGTGGTTAACCTACCATAATGACAAGCAGGATGTTTTGAAAGTCATTTCTGAAACCCAGGGTGTAGCTACAGAACAGTGCGAAGTTCCCCTCCAGAAACTGCAAATTAAGGTTTATAAGCATATTAGACGTATGAAATATATACGATATATGCATATAAAATCTTTGAAATTTTCATTCTAAGGGCAAAGGCAAATAATGTTGTCCATGCTGCTAAAAGAAGCTTCTATGAGAAACACGGACTCAGAACTTACCATAAAAGCCAGAGAGGTAAAGAGGAATCCCATGACCAGCTTGGCGTACGGACCGTAGCCCATCACCATACGGATGCCCTGGAAGAACGACATGGGTTCTGATCTAATCCTGCAGGTTTCTGTGAAGAAGAACATAAAGGAGGGATGAGCTTAAATGTTGATTCGTGATGTTATCAAGTGCAGTTAATATCAGAGTAGCATAAATGTTCACACAGCTTTCCTTATTTGGTCCTGATTCAATTTGATTTGGCTGCCAAAACAAGCCAATGCAAATACATGACAGGTAATCAGCATGAAGTGTTGCTAAATTAATCGCTCTTCTATTTGTGAGCATTGAGTGCCCACAAGTGAGATGTGATGAGATTTCTGCACGAACTGGTAATGGTTGTGTAATCCACTACTGCTATTAAAGTGCTTTGAGTAAGTCATGCCAATTCGCTTCATAGGTAGCAGCAGTCTCAGCCAAGTGCCTTTTCCCATGATAGCCTCACACTACAAAGATGTGCTTGTTAGCAATCAATGTGCAGAGCATTTTGGTCCAGAATATCCAACTACAGAAAGCTAAAATAGCTGACCTCTATTCCCCCCGTGCTAAATTTCAGACATCCCTCACTGTGCTTTGAAAGCTAATCACCTCACTAAGCTAATTCACTGACATATCCTGGGACCTGAACTCTGCTTACGGGCCATCTACCGTAACGTGAGCCCTGTGGAAACCACCGGGTACATCTGCAATCAATGCCAATCTGTACTGGAAATCTCTATAGGATATTAACAAAGCAAAGAAAACAAGTTTGGCCTTCATTTGTGTAATCTAATGCTTCATGCACGTACCTTTTTGCTCCTTTACACCAAGAAACAGGACCACGGCACAGAGAACGTAGATGGCGCAGATGACACCAGATGCAATCAAATAAGCATTTCTCTGTGGGATCAATCAAAACCAAATATTTAGTGCCAACATTGCGACAACCAAAACTGAAATTCGGTCAACTTTGATAAAAAACCTACCAGATGTCCCAGCGTAACATGAGGCTCAGTGATGTTGACATCAGGATCCATCAGTAGATCGGTGGAGTTGAGGTCCTTCCCGGTGCGGATGCAGGGAGCGTTGGCCATTCCCACGATCTGACCTTGAACCGCAGTGCCGATGAGCGTGCCCAAAACCTCCACTGTCATTCCTGAGAATGAAGAACAGGTTACCAACTTTGTCATTAAGGGAGGGAACCAGTTATGGATGTCTTAAACCACTGATCAAAACGTACTGTACGCTGTGGCAGAGTCCCTCTCTTTCTGTTCAGAGCTGATAAACATGGTAAGGGCTGAGTATGGCACGTGGAAACACTGTTTTGGAAAACAGAGGATGCCAGAAATGTCAAAGCACATTCACACAAAACCACAAAGGTTAACACATATGCTCATATAAAGCTTGTTACTCACTGTTTGTAATGTTTGGAATGCACAGTAGAAGATCAGGTACCAGACAACTTTGCCTTGGTCAAAGGGGGGCACATACCAGATGAGGAAATAGCAGAGCACGGCAAACGGGGTCGACAACACAATCCTGTGTGTGAAGAATATATGATTTTACAAAAAAATATAGGGAACACATTTGAAACGAGAGTTTATAGATGAAAATGTGGTGATACATTATTTTTACATGATTACATGATTATTTTCCTAATAAACATTTCCTAAACAATCAGAGGGTTGCTTAAAGGAGTTTCAGGAAAATCCACAACATAGTTTTGCCCGTCCTGTTACTTCATTCACATCTTTCAACTTTTCCGAGAACCAAATATGGCTTCCCTTCCCTTTTCTAATAATGACATCATCACCACATTAAGAAATAGAAGACATTGACAGAGGAACAATTATGTGACAACTTCCTGTTTTTGCTTCAGACCTATTGATGCACGAACCATACAGTGCCTGGAGGATGTCAAGTGTCCTAACAGGATGATGAGGTGGAGAACAGTGTGTAATTTAAAAAACAACAACTGAATGACAGCATACTGGATCGTCAATGCTACGTAAAACAGTCCAAAATTACTTCCAAAAACACTCACAGTAAAGTGACTTGATTAGAGACACCAGAATTCAATGGAAAGGATCTCACATTTCCACAGAATTTCTGAGTGCTTGTTTTGCAAAGCTCCTCGTGCTTGTGTGTTTGTTTATATATACTGAAGGTAATGCCATAATACTAGCTGCTATCAGTATGAATTTACGATTTAACACAATGGACCATATTTTAATGAATTCTGCTCATCCCCTCCCAATCAGCACAGAAACACATAAAAAGGTTTATAGTTTAGGATGACTCAGTTGCATGTTTTGTCACATGATTCCTGTTACTCAAGGCCTCTTACAAATACACCTTGACCTAGTGCGATTGTAATCTAGTTTCAGAAATAGGCTTTTAGTGAATTCCAGGGTGTAGCACAAACTAAGAAATACCTGTTAAAAATGCCCATGAGAAACAATTTCATGGAGAAAATAATTTATTTTTTTCTAACGCCATGCAGCTTCTGTGGCGAAAGCCAGGTTTAGTTATTTAGAATAAAAATAAATAACTGTGATTCATTTTTGCATTTGTATTGGCCTGGTTTAAAAACTACTTAAAAATAAAAAAAATAAAACAAGTTTCTTATAGAAGTAAAAACAATAAAGACCAGTAAAATGTATTAATGGGATTCTGATTTGATAGATTTGGTAAAATGATGAACAGATCACCATGTCCACATTTGGACTGGATATTGAACTTAAATATAAATATTTGTGAAAATTTAATTTACTAATAAAAAGGACTGTGTAATTCAGGGTTATCACAGTTCATTTAAGACTACTGGCTTTTTGTAACCTAGCGCTGTCTACAACCGTCTAGTAGTTATATTAATTAAATTGCATTTATCTTAATTTTTTTTCAATATCTCTATAAAATACATATATAAAAAGTCTACTTTCTTGCTATTAAAAACATTTAATCAAAAGCAACAAGCTGTGCAAATGTACATGTCTATGAAATCCATCCACATCTCACTAAACCGGCATGACTGCCGACTGAACTAAAATAACCCCCGTGTGTTCCGCCTTTAGACTACATGCTCAGCTGGTCTGCCTTCTTCATTCTGATTGGTCCGCAGCAGTGGTGTGTTGTGGGTTGGACCACTCAGAACTGCCTACTTTACATAAACATCCCCCAAAGCATGTTTCACACACACACAACAGGAATGTCTTCCTGTCGAGCACTGAACACAAGACAGACATCTTTCAATAAGCGCCATTCATACTGATTTCCCACTTCAGGATATCTTTTGGATCGAGGAAAAAGAAGGAAGATCTGCATCTGAGTCTAAGTGTCTTGATTTTTTTATGTATAATTCCTTCAAATAAAAGCCAAATAAATATTTTTGACTATACATTGGCTGAAGAAATTTATCATGACGGCATCAAAATCCCTTGCTAACCTTTATAACAAATTCCCCGCCAGGATTATAATAGCTTATCTCACATGGTTATGGCTATTAATAATGCATGTAGCCAGGTGTTGGTAAAGAGGAAGCACTGAATTCAATTCAATTCAATTACAAACGTTTGTCGTCCTTATAATTCTGCATAGACCTTCAGGGAAATGGTCCCAATCTCTCATGGATTCTCATGGTCTCAATCTCTCAAGGATTCTATACATCAACAAATCTACCTCACAGACACTCGTGTTCTCCCAAGTGACATCACCACACAAATCCAGGCATCACTAGGGATCTTTAAATGAAACCACCCTTAAGAGGATTCAATCACGCTGTAGTTCAGTGACGCTGAAATGAGCTCATTAGGGCAGAACTTTCTCGTCAGCTTCCTTTCAGATTCCTTTACGTGTGGAGACAGACATTCCTAGCCCCATCCCCCTCATTCCCAGCATTTCCTTCCGAGGTTCATTCAACAACTATCATTCCAACAATATGGAAAAACTGTCTCGGAGAGGACGGGCGACTACAAGTCAAATATTAAGTGCTGTGCTGTTTTCATTTAGCAATGAGTGCTACTTGGTTATTTAGTAGGTCAAACAAAGTGACCAAACCTGAAACCTTTCCTTGCACTTATACCACAAAACTTTCCCTAAATTAGACCTCTCTATTGCCAAAGGCATCAATGTCACTACAGATCATGCTTAAGTAAGCACAGGGGTTAAGGGTCACTATTTAAGCAATGCTTGCCAGGTTGCATTTTTTTTGGTTAGGTGCCAATCGTGTATTTAAAGCAGCAAACCACTGTGGTTCAATCCAACCGAGCCTGAAATCCTTCATGTTGTGCAGAAACACTCTTTTACTATGTTAGGCATCTCCATTGCCGTGGGCATCGCAGTGAGCGCATTCCTGAAAAATCACAAACTAAACATAAGTGGTAAAGTCTCATTTTTTTAGACCCACGCCTAACCTTGTAGTGGGAAAGTATCAGACCCTGACCTCAACAGTGGGTGTTCATGACATTCCACTTAGACCACACATTTGCCTTTACAGAATAAAAATGCATACTAAGAAATATTCTTTTGTCATGCTGGTCCATCAATTAGATCTGGTTGATTGGGTAAAAATGCAAAACCGGACAATGGCAAAGCTATTGTGATACTGAGAGACCCTTCTCATCCCTCTGGGGGGTCGTCCACCACCTCACACACTTGGCATTCGTACTTTAAGACTATACCTCCTGACATTTTAAAACTATGGAGAAATGGGTCAGAAGACAAAGAAAGTGACGGGCCGGAGAGATTCATTTGGGAAAGATTTTATAAAGCAGAAAAGGGTGCCAAGCTAGCAGTGGGTGAACTTGTAAAACGAATCAAGTTTTCAAGAAAAGGTTATAAAGACGGACAGTTACTATAGACAACTTGACCTTCAAATAAGACAATCTGAACTCATTCAGTAGAGCATCGAAAATCCAAACCAGGAGGAACCAGACAGTGTGAACATGGGAAAAAAGGCAACAAACTGAGCCGAGAAAAACATACCAGGGCATCATTCTTCCAAATCTGGTCCAGGGGCTTCGGCTGACAAGAAAGCCCACCGTGGGGTCTGTGATAGCATCCCATGCTCGACCCACAAACAGGATGATGGAGGCATAAAATGGATCCAACTATAGAGAAAAAGAGAATGATGTGAATATCACTAAATGGCAAAACCTTTAAAATTCAAAACTTTGGCAAAATAGTAACTATTTACAATCATATGAAAATAACCTAATCTCTGGTGATGACAAAGAAAAGATATGCCCAACTATGCTCTATTATCACTTATAGATATGGCTTAACTCAACAAAATAAATGATTTACAATCATTTTATTGAGCTATTCTGCATGGGAGTGATAATCTTTAACAGAAATGAGGGGAAGCGCATGCAGGGGTCTACACAACAACCTTGAGGCACGTGAGATCATTACAACACATGACAAGCAAATTGCTCTGTTGCAACATTAAGTCCAGAAAACAACTATTAAAGTCTGCAGCTGCTTGCAGACATTGAGCATTACAGAAATAGCTGTTTAAGAGGTAGTTTACCCCAAAATTATTTCATATTTTCTCACCCTTTCAAACCTGAATGAATTTTTTAGAAGACATTCTCAAAATATCTTCTCTCGGGTTTCAAAGAAAAAATAGTCATGTATAGGTTTTGAACAACAAGAGATTGAATAAAATGACGAATCGTTTATTTTTGAAAGTTTGATCCCATTAATTGTGGGATTAAATACATTAGCAAGGCTAACACTTGTATAGGTCTTGGTGACATGATATACGCTGACAGTTATTGGTACAGTCCTGAGCTGGTTTTATTCAGGCTCTTTAATCTGGCCAATAAGCCTGTCAAGACCACAGTAGCCCTTTGAAAAGTTAATGGCATGAGAACTTTATCCACCCATTCATTTTCTAGTACAACTCCTCCTTTGTGACTGTACTTACTGTCTCTAATTATGTAGGCAGGGGGTGTAAAGAAATCCAATACCTTTTAAGACTCACAATCAGTTTTCACACAGCAAATCTGATCTTCGGTTGTACTGCATTCCAAGCTGATTGCTTGGAAATGACAAGACATATTTATCTACTCACCAAAGCAACATCCAGCAGGTAGATCTGGAGAAAGAAGCCAATTGCACATCCTGTTATCTGGTACGGGGCTCCTCCAATAGCGTAGCACAACTTATTGCACACCGACAACCGGTTCCTAGTCTCACGCTGTTTCGAAAAAGAAGAGAATTAAAACAATTGATTACTTTTAATCAAGTATGAACATAGCATTTAGGAAGGTCATAGTGGTCATTTAGGAGGTCATTTATTCATTCAATTTAGTTTAACCTAATTGTGGTGTAAACAGTCACACCACAACCAGACGTTTGCATGAGCACTTGTTTTAATTATGTTAATACAGTGTATTTCTGCTTGGCTTGCTGTTTGGTCCTAATCCAAACATAACCTCATTCCTCATACGCTCATGCAGATCATTATATCTGGGTCAGGATATCAGTCCCAAGCAGGAAAGACCATTGTGTTGAACATAGTTTGGAAGAATAAGAGAAGGTCATCCCATTCATATCTTCCAGCATAGTGTGTGTTTGGCCACTTTAGATGCACTAGCTGTAAACAGCTGAGTGCCCGTCACATGCGCCCTCCAAAAATAAACTATTAAGAGTTGCAATGTGAAGATCTCTGGAAACTCCGACCCTTCTGCACATGGAGTACTCACAATGCCCGTCTGCCTATGTTAAAGGACACTGGGGCAATCTGTACTCGCAGTAATGTTATAACGAATCCAGTACTTTGGATGGATGGAAATAAAAACAGATACAGAAGCAACAGAGTCATTGTTTTAGAAACACTGATGGATTCTTTGCCAAGGATTGAGTTACTTCACTGAGAACTGTTAACAGAGGATTGTTGATGCATTCTTTTGTGAATTCCAGTCACATATTTTTCTTCGGACTGTACACAGTTTTACATGTACATGAAGTTGTTGAACGTCGAAAGAAGTATACTGGATGAGCACACTAAATTTGTGTTGTGTTGTAATGACGCAGTGAAATTTTGTTGTCGCCGTGCACTTCCTCAAGACAACAGGTAACATCTAGGGACTTACAGACACAGGTTTTCCTTCATTTTTTCAATAGTCAAGAAGACAAAGGTCATTATTATGCTGTTTTAAACAGTACCATAAGTGTAAGGACGGAGTAATCATTAAAGGAATAATATTGTTTTTACAACTCATTAAACTTATCATCATCAACAGTAAATCGATTACGTTTTACAGGATTAAGAGTCTAATCACATAAAAACAATAAATCTCGTTCACCACAGGTGGCATGCAAACATGCATCCTATAGCCTACTGATGA
This sequence comes from Beaufortia kweichowensis, assembly GCA_019155185.1. Taxonomy (NCBI): domain Eukaryota; kingdom Metazoa; phylum Chordata; class Actinopteri; order Cypriniformes; family Gastromyzontidae; genus Beaufortia; species Beaufortia kweichowensis. The sequence continues at coordinate 10,709,586 of CM032809.1, forward strand.
TGTGGCAACACATGAGGTTAAAGACTTTGTTACACACCCAAAATATTTACATCAGTCGAATACAAACAAACATTCACATGATAGAGTCGCTATGTGGATAGTAAAATTATAGCTTTTATTGTTTTTTTTATATAATGATGTTGGGTGAATGACGGGGAAAATCCTTCACATATACATACAAAATGATTGTCGGCGCCTATACCGAAATTATTTATTCGCATTAAAATGACATAAATCATAACTTTAGTTAAATCGGTCTAAATACATAAATGTAATACGTTTAAAGGTCGTTTTATCACACACACACGACACACTGTGAAGTCGACTGCAGGCAGCGAGCGGCTCCCATTCAAATTCTGACACACGGACTCTATTATAATCCAAGAGAGCGGCGCGCAAAAATTTGATTAGAAAATTTCCCGTTTTAACAGTCCTGGGTCCCGTGTGCAAGTACTGCGTGAAACTGTGTATTTGTCGTTTCTATAATAAAAGCGTTGTCATTTTGTCGAGTGATAGTGTGGTATGATGTGCGCGCACTCGATTCAACCTGATGTGACACGTAGCTCAGCCCGAGCCGCTCCTACTGCATCGTGAATCAGGCTCGTCCGTAGAGATGGAAAACAGCTCTGCTAATAAAACCATAAATGAATGAGGACATAAATTGTTTTGATTTCTTACCTTTGCTGCTAGTTTGACTCCATCTGGGCTGGATTTTTGCAGTAGACTCGCGTTGGAGTACTGCTCTGCGCCTTCTCCTCTTGCCATGGATTTACGCAAAAATCGTTTCTTGCAAGTCGATTTACTGAACGATGACGATGATGGTGAAGAATGGAAAAATGTACCTTCTCAGTAGCAAACAAATGCTGATATTACTGCCGAATTAAGCCGTTTTCTTTGAAATCAACCTGTGTTTCTAATGACTCCTGAACCAGCCGGCTGTAGTAATCGAGGCGTTAGCTTCTCGACTCATTCATACCCCCAACGGCACGCCCTCCTTCCGCTCGTATGATGCTGGAGGGCGTGGCCGGAGTCATGAGAACATGGCGTCATCACTCACCGTACGTCAGTGACGTACACATAACTGAAATTATCGTAATATGAACATGTTGGCCAATAATTATTTTTAAGCAAAATAAATGTCTGGGCGTACAGTATATACAGTAAAGTGATTTCAGACATACTCAAAAATATCACAGAAACACTGCTGTAGAAATCCGCACGTGGATACTGCTGTTTACTCACACATTCAAAAAAACGAAGGAGGCGTTTACCAACATTACATTAAAAACACACACTAAGAGTTCAAGTTTACATGCTAATCAGTATGTGTTTACAGAAGATAAGATAAAGGTCTATTGGGTTGTGTCTTTCAGTGTTGCAGACGGTTATGTTAGGTAAAGACCTCATGGTTTATCTGGAGATCATAGGGCAATACCACGTTGTATTTCCTTGTTCCAATTGGATTCAGACCATCTGTGACATTGCATCTAACCAAAATCTTTTGGGGTAAATTTAAAATACCTAAATATGTTAAATTGGTTATACAGCTCCTTAATCGTCCAATAGGGGCCCAAATCAACAGTTTTTTCATCGTTTACTCACTCACATATTATTCCATGATTATTTCTTTTAATTACAATTGAAAATAAAGGTTCAAATTTTAAACATTGAAGGTTTCAATTAAATCTGATCAATTTTACAATGCTAAGCACTAGGCTACCACATTTCGAAAGAGCAACGTTTCTTTATTGTGGAGCATTTTTATTGTGGAGACTCTTTTGATGTAAAATTCCTTCGTTATAAAAACACAGGAAGATCAGACATTGTTTGAGGCATTATTATATTATATTATAGCATTATATTATACAAAAGAGGCATTATTAAATTTGCGCATTGACGTGTATGGTTTTGGTTACAGCCTTTGCTATTATTTGAAAACCCATCTCCAAAGTCCCAGAAATCACATTGCTTTTGTTTACACAAGCGCAAAAACAAATGTTAAAAGCAAAAGTCCTGACATGACCTTGAGTCTGTTCTTCTCACTGAGGATTCAATGTCTGCCTCAAAGTTTCCATTAAAGTTGCAATGACCTTGACTTGACCATTATATCACTGGTTTGTGTTGGGAGGGGGTCATTGTATGATTGTATCATTAATGTGATTTATTTCCATGAGCTCACATGAGTTTGTTGTTCACACACCGAGGCAGTAAAGATCATACCGACCACTCGCACTGAATCTAAAGAGCAAGACTCAGTGCTATACATAGCCACAGGTGTTACGGAAAATCACAAGCAGGGGGAGTGTCTTCTAAATGTTACTATGTACAGTTTGTGAGCATTCATTCAGGGACCTTGTGTACCAGTTCTGCTTATCAGGTCCACAGAGTGTGGAGTCATTTTTAATCACAATAAGGATCACCATACAATACTGGACAAATGTTTCGACGCACTTGACCGAAAGTTTTCTCATCATTTTAATAACTGTAAATGCAGGCATACACTCTTAAAAAATAAAGGTGCTCCATGATCCCAAAAAAAATTAATTTTTGGCTGTATGGTTTCATAAACCTTCAAAATCTAAAAATATGTACATTACACTATAGAAAAAAAGAAAGGGTGCTTTTAAGAGCCTTTGAGTTGAATGGTTCTTTGGTGAACCAAAAATGTTTTTTTTATGGAATTGCTATAAAGAACCTTTTAAAGCACCTTTTATTAGGTGTGTGTATGCTTAAGTGCTTTAAAATGATTGTTTTGCAAAATAAAGTAACAGCTTTGAACAGTTTTTTAAACAGTTTTTAAAACTGCATAATAAACCGCATAATTACATTTCAAAATAATCCAAAAATTTACATTTTACATTTAGGCATTTAGCTGACGCTTTAATCCAAAGGGACTTACAAATATTAGGAGACAATGAAGCGACACATCAAAAGCGGCAACAATAGTACTAAGAAGTGCTTATTAAGTTTACAATGTTTTGCAGTGCTAGATAAGTACCTGTAGAGGAAAGAAGAAGAGAGGTTTTTTGTATTATGATGTCAGGTGTTCGTGGAAGAGGTGTGTTTTTAGTTGTTTCTTAAAGGAGGTGAGGGATGTGGCAGAACGGATTGCGTTAGGGCATAATGTCATAACAAAAAATAAGTAGAAATAATAAATAATGAGCAAATCTAGTCCTACTTGTAAACATGGCTTTAGACTCCACTTAATGTTACCTTATTGACAAAATGTCAATTGCTGTCTCATTTGCTGTCTCGCTTTGGATAAAACCATCTGCTAATGAATAAAAGTTATGTCATAAATGTTTAAACAGGTACTGTACATACCTGTGCAGTGATATGACACAAGCATTGTGATAATCCTCAATTTATTTGTGAGAAAAGGCTCTGTTAAATGAATAAATCTATATTATCCAGTAAAGATTAAGTATAAATGCTTTAAAACATTATCTTAGAAGACGATTTCTTTATTCTTCTCAATGCACTATTCTTCTAAAAGAAATTCTTTGTAGATTTTGAATGCAAATTGACACCTCAATAGGTTATCTAACATTCACACACCCAGCAACCTGCATGCCTGAAACAAAATACTGTAAACTGGAAAACCTCTAAACAGCAACACAAACAGAAAAGACATTGATTTGCATGCATGCTTAATGTAAAATCTCTAAATAATTCATTATGTGGTGCAAAACTATCTACACTCAACTCATTTTCACACTGTTGTATTTGGTTGCAAATGATTCAAAAAGGCACTTTAGTATAATGCTGAGCTGTTCTTTGATCAAGAGCTTAACTGCGGGTCTGTTTAACAGTGTGTACTTTCTTTTGGACACTAGCAGTTAGTGTTCTGTACTGAAGCCTCTGTAATATTTTCACTCCCTGCACCTGTTCGGGCCTCTCACACGCAGACTAACATTCACGTTCAACATCTTACCCACTTACTGTAAATCTCACACTTGGATGTGAAAGAGGATGTTAAAGAACAAACACCCACAATATTCAGCACGTTTAACAGTCCGTGTATACTCACTATTAAAATCAATCTGCTGATAGTATCAAAGTCCAATTAAACTGTCTATGTGGCTGTGGGTCAGAAATACAAAACATTTGGCCATGATTGTTCTGTTCACTTAATATCAGATGACTTAATTTCATGACCTCTGTAATGTGCAGTCTGCTTTGGATTTACAGTCATGCAGGTGAGGGACACAACCCGGTTTTTTAAAAGATGCATCGTTATCTCTAAACAATGTTATTGTGTTTAACAAGGCCTGCGAGGCTTTTGGAGGTGTCCCACCCACCCCCCCGTTGGTAAAACCCTTGGGGTTAGTTTGTAATGTATACACCAAACACACTTTGGAAGTTTTGGTCGGTGTGGTCTATTCCACAACCTTAAATCACAAAAATAAAACTTTTATGAGCATTTTTCCTATTCAGCATATTTATGACTCCGTCATCTTTCTTCCCATTAGATAAGAATATTTAAGGTTTAGTAATTTAACCCACTGGTGTGCCCTAACACCACACCTTAAAAAACCCTTGAGGATGAAATGTCATTTTAACACCTAAATATATCATTCCAATAATATCATACACCAGATTTAAAGAAATATATGTTGGGAAACATATTGGAATATTCTGAAACACATTTTGAGACATTTATTTAAACTGTATGTTTATGAGCCCTTGACATGAACATGAACTTTTCCACTGTTGTAACTCTTTCCCAAGCTTTACTGTATGTTACATCTGAATTAGTCAGTGTTGTCTGGCCGATTTGAGATCAGTCACAACATGCCCCGTTTGGATTAATGACGCTGAGCGTGAGCATAAATCTGTGAACGCCTGACATCTTCCTGTCTATTTTAACTCCGTGTACATTACCTCCGTCATGAATTTTCCACCCTTGACCCTGTGAGTGTTTGAAGGTGTCAGGGACATAACCACTTGCATGAGCGTTTGCTATTATTTCCACACAAGTCTAATAATAAAACTCTGGTAGAATCTGACTCTGATAAGTTTAACTTTCAATCTGACACAAAATTCTGGAGACATAAAAGTTCATATAGTTAAATAAACACCCAGTTATTTTATAGGAGCTAATAATTTGCAATAACCTGCAGTAAATGCTTTGATAATAAGATAAATAATCTTTAGAGACGAATTGTTCAAGCACATTCAGGATTAGATGTCTTGCATAAGTGCACACTGTGAACTAAGATCCTCCCTAACTTAATCCCTCCAATACTGTACACCTCTTCATGAAACAGTATCAAAGACATTTGAAATATTTTCCTTTGTTTGTGAACACTTTGAATAAAATGAAACGATAAAGTAATATTTCAAGTAATCAACAGCAGTGTGAGACCTCCTCAGTGTCCGTATCTCTCTGATCTGTGCTATATAACACAATTACCAAACTATCAGCATATATAGCCTACTACACTAAAAGTGTTGTTTTACAAACAGCTGTTTTACAAAATGTTACAAATGTAACAAGACAAGAATAGACAACTAAATCAGACCTTCGACATCATGTCTTGCAATTAATCAGATTTTGCTGCCATCTAGTGTTACGCATTACGCATTTCACGCATGTGGATAAAATGAATGTGGAGCAACGGGAACTTCCTGTCCCGTGTCAGATTAACTGGTAAGTTAAGTTTTAACTTTGTAAAGACAGAGAGAAGTGTGTACTTGTACTTGTTCTTCTATGAAAGCCTGCAAAGCACCTGGTGCGAGAGTCCAAAGGCCATTTGTGCCATTTAGTGTTAAACTTCACGTGATGGTTTAGTTAACAAATGAAAGATAACGAATTAATAAATGCCACACTTATTCAAGCCTTAGAAAACTGGCAGTACAATAAATAAACAAAACTGTGTGATTGTTCATCAGTTCGTTCGGGTGTTGTAGATATATATTTAGCGCATGTTATCGAAAACCTTCTTGAGCTTCAAGTGATCACATGACCTGCCTGCGTTTATCGTCTTGTAAAGAGATGTCAGGTCTGGAATTGGAAGAATCTTTAGTCACAATCACTTGAACAATTTCTATTATGAGCTACTCTTAATATTTAACACACCCTTGCAACCATGCTTTTGCTACAGACTAAACCCGAAAACTTGCTATAGTTTAACAAATTAACCATGCTTTTGCTACACTAACCAAACATTGCAAAAATGCCAAAAGACATGGTTTTAAATACACTTTTATTGTAATAAAACCCTGGGTAATTTTTTTTTTTTTTTTTTTGTAAATTATTGTCTGGGATTTTGCTCAGATTGTAAATGACTTCAAAATGTATTCTGTAGTTTAGACTGTTTTCTAAAGACCTTAGATAATTTTACTTTTCTTTTATGTACACGTTTAACATAAATGTGACTGTGAATTTCAGGGTAAAGTCAGGGTAAAATCTAATTATGAGAATACAAGCATTAAAGTTGGATTTTAACCATTAATTTCAATATGATTTCAACTGTCATTTGACATGGTCTTACTCAGTCAATATTAAAGATATCAAGGTTATATTTTCTCAGACTGTTCCTTATGTTATTAATGTAAAAAAAAAAAAACAGTAAATTACAAACAAATTAGGTTACTTTAGCTGGGTTTTTACAAACAGTGTCAGTCTCAAAGGCCTACGTTTGTAATTAAATAAATCACCAGCAGGTGGCGTGATTGGACAACAAAATATTTTATTGTATCAAACGTCGCCCTTGGCATAGACGTCATATTTTATGCACTTATAAAATTGAAATGAACAACTAAAAACATGGTTGCATGTAATATCACTGGTTTGACATCTTTAGTTAAAGTTCATTTATAAACCATCTGTACCATGCGTGTGCCATTACATTTATAGAAAATGTCCTATATACACTACGCTACCCTCCCCGGCCACAAAAAAACATCTCAGTGTTGAGTTTTACTGCCGGAGAAACAGCACAGATGGATCTTACGCAACACATCCCGTAAATTAACTTTCAAAAGATTTCTAAGCAAAACTGAAAATCCAAGCTTGTTAAACTACAAGGTTACACCTTTCACAGCAGCCACTAAACCGATTAATTGTATTCTAACATACAACATACATGAGAAAGGGTGTATCTTGAATGTTACATTAATGTTTAATCAAATTTGGGTAAGTGATCACACAGGACCCCACACGGTGTAAAAGCTTTAGGATGGACATGAGAAACTCCTTGGGGGTTTAGGAAGAGAAAGCAATTCTTTGAACAAAGCTGATAGACAGATGAGCGAGTCCAGCTGTCCGTATACCCAAACCCCCCTCCCGCATCAACTTACAACAGCGTAAGTGCCTCCCCAAGAGCGCAAATGGACCTCAGATCCCAAAACCCTGCAGTATATGATATGGCATATACTCATGTCAGCCTTCTGTATGTGGTCACACACATACGCGTAAGACAGTCATATCTGAGAACAAGCTGTTGCTTTTCCATTCAGGATCAATTTCTTTTACTGCTTTTATGTTAGAATTGCAGGGTAGTAAAAGCACATGCCTTCCCCACACATGCATGCTGAAACAGCTGATTCTCTCTTCTCTTCAGGGGGCTGTGTTTGGTGCCAGACCCAACAGCTAAATGTTGTAATATTGTTATTCTGTAGCACTTACATGCCTCAGCTGCTGGAAAAATCCAACGTCACTGCCAAACTTTCTGGGCCCTATTACACTCTTCAGGGAAGTTTGCTCATGTTTGTTCTGGCCTTTGCTGGCAAGGTTACCGGGTTTGTCAACATCTTTGTGTAGTCGTCTGTATTTAAAAGTCTATTTGTTCATTTAGTTGGTCTGCAGCTCAAGCCTAGGACAACTATAGGATGGAAAATGTATCATAATCAAGATTAATTGTTTGCAATGCGATTACATGGAGATGAAATAGAGACACTCGCTTACAAACACGTAACCACATACAAACAATAAACAAGTTTATTGTCACAATATGTGACCCTGCTTGTAAAAATCCCAGCTAAAGTCATTTTTTTGTGATATTCTGTTTTCTACATAAGATAATCATACAGAACATTCTGTTAAAATATAACTTTGATATCTTTAATACTGAATGAGTAATGACATGTCACAAATCGAAATCATATGAATATTTACAGGTGAAATCAAACTTTGATGCTTGTTATCTCAGAATTTGAGACTTTAGGCTGGTTTTCACGGACAGGGTCACATATGTTCTCAGATTGGCTGTGATTGGTCTGTAAAGTCTTCAGATCTTAATATGCTTTTATACCTTTTTCATCTTTGCAATTCACAGTGATTTTATATCTCGATTCTCTTACTCACTGTATGTTAGCAATTGTCTTTGTGTCTATTTTTATTTCTAACTCATTCAAAAATAAAACAGTCATCGTTTACTCACCCTAATGTCATTCCAACCCTTTATGGGGGTTTTTATCTGTGTAACACAAAAGATGATATTATGAAGAATGTTGGTAACCAAACAACATTAGATGGACAGAAAACCTCAGAGACATTTCTCAGTCAGAATATCTTTTTTTGTGTTCTGGAAAAGAAAGAAAATCATCTACAGGTTTTAAAACACACGAGGTTAAGTAAAAGACAACAAGAAATTTATTTCTGGATGAAATATCCCCTTAAACTGTTAACTGTCACCGTTCCTCAGGAGGAACACCTATTTTATTTCCCTATTCACTTTAATATTTAACAGTTGAATTTAAATCTAATCATAACAAACTATAAATGGATGGGCAGGTATAAGACTAAAGGTGAAATTTTCATAACAATAGACATAAACAAAATAATAATTTAAAACAATGTTAACATTACTGTAATTTATAAAAATACCTTTTTTATCATTAAAATGTAAAAAAAAATTCTAAAAATAAAAAATGTAGTTCATTTAAATGCAGTGCATTTTATAAAATATTTGCTTGCTAGTCCTGAATAAAAGTCACTCCTCAACATCCTCATAATCTTGAAGAACTAGAACATAACATCACAAATGGAGATCATTTGTCATTTGACACACAAGTACCAGTGTAGGTACAACTGTTCAAGCTGTAGGACTTGTAGAAGAGTGTGTAATTACTACAGCAGTTTAATGGTTTTATAAGTGGACAGAAGGTTCACTTCCCCATCTCTCTCCCCCCCTCCAGCCCACTTCCTGTTCGGAAGAATAATGCTTTGATCAGCTGAAGAGTGATTTAGTGTGTGTTTGTGTGTATCCACTGCATATGTGTGTGTAAAGCCCAGGGAGATCCATCACGCTCATTGACAGTTCTTATCTGAGGATGAGGGCACACCCAGGGATTCCCAAAGGACTCATACAGTGCTCAATCATGCTGTTGGCAGAAGGGCTGATGCACTGGCCATCCCATCTGCTGGGGCATTGACATGACACGTACGGCTGTACTCAGCAACTCTGCAGTGCCCCTAATATTATACGCCCCTCCAAATATTTAAGGTCTTAACCTGTTACCTGTCACCGTTCCACAGGTGGAACACTTAGGTTATTTCACTATTCATTTTAATATTTAATAGTTGAATTCTAATCTAATCATGACAAAATATATATTGATGGAAAGGTATACAACTCAAGAATAAATGTTTGACACATTTTCATAACATAAACATAAACTAAAAAAATTTTTTTTTAAATGTTTTTAAAAATGATAGAAAAATGTATTATTTAAAATAAAAAAAATGTGTATAGTGCATTTTCATGTGTATGCTCAATATGTGCAGTGACAGTTATCAAGTTAAAGCACCACATCATTTCAACCCAATCACATCAAGTTAATACATGTGAATATGTATGATGTGAATCATACAAAAACATATGATTATAAGGAGAAGGCAAATCGTATTAAAACGTACAAATGAAATTCTTTTTTTCAAATATGATGTAAGAAATATGGAACCATTATTTTAATAAGGAGGAAATGTCACATCATAGCAGGGTTGAACAAAACTTTAAAGGTTAAAAAAGAAATATGGGTTGCATTGACAGGTAACTCACCAGAGACCCATTTGTTTGTTCATTTACATGTATTGCTTGTTTTAACAGTAAAATAATAAAAATTGATCTTGACAATAAATGTATTATTCATACTGATATTTAATGAATACAAAGCTACAGAAAAAAAACACTTTTATCATTTGTACCAGGTATTGACAGTAAAAGATCTCCAAGTGGTCATTTTTCATTTATTTTTAACTTAAACGTTATTACATTTATTTTATATTTTTTGCTGGTTACCTTTTAGAATATTTTAATTATATTTAATTGTATTACTTTAATGAATTGGACAGACATTTTTTAGAATGTATTTAGAAGAATCAAGATATGTAGACCATAACTTTGGACATCCCAAGACTGCAAGGTTAGACTAACACTAAGACTTTTAGCTTTAAGACAGAGGTTCTAGAGCTACAAAAAAATCATTTATTTTCTTTGTAGAGACTTTTTCTCTATAATGCTTACTCAGCATTTGCTCATTGTTTCTCCACTCAACACTCTGCTGCTGTGTATGGATATTCATTAAAGACTATTGGCTGATATTGATACTGGATTAAGTCAGTAAGCCTTCAAGACTGTGATTTATTGGTGCTTATTAGAGACTATTGATTAGCATTGAGTTTAGATTTGGAAGAGTCATGTATCTGATTGATCCGGACAGCCGTTCTCTATAGCGGTCTGGGTGTCATTAGTAGTGCAATAATAATTTTCATTTAATGAATGTCTCTTTGAATCAAGGCCTTGTCTTTGAGTCTTTGTGATGAATTACTTTAACGTAGTTTTTCCTGTAATAGACAAAGAAAATGTTTTCTTATTTTCTGAAGATAACTAGTCAGTGGTGCTCGGCCATGAAAAAACTCAATGCTAAAAGTGCTGCATAGGGTTGTCAGGGTGTTGTCAGGCAGTTGTCAAACATATTTAGTTGTTATTTAAGGTGTTTTGAGTGTGATTTTGTATGTATACATTTTTAATTTTAAAACTATTGCATCTACACTGCCATCTTTGTTTAACCTGTTAACTGTCAGGAGGAACACCTATGTTATTTTCCTATTCACTTTCATATTTTATAGTCGACTTTTAATCTAATCATGACAATCTATAAATTGATAAAAAAGGTCTAAGACTGAAGATGAAATATTTGACAAATTTTAATAACAATAAACATAAACAAAAAAAATTATAAAAAAGTTAATGTAATTTATAAAAATACCCTAAATGAAAAAAAAAGACTTAAAAAATGTTTGAAAAAATCTCTAAAATTAAAAAATTGTAGTTCAAATTGCATTTTCATGTGTATACTAAATTTCTGCTGTGATAGTTAACAGGTTAAAAGATAAAAGTGCAGGTTGTTTTACATACTTTTCTTAATGTGTGTTGAAGTCAAATGATGTCAAACTGAAAAATCAGACCTGACAACTCCCATTATAAATCATTATTATAAGCTTACATTCTTACAGCAAATTGGTGTTTTACTTGCTCAATAACAAGAAATTACAATTACTATTGTACGACGTGAATAATTCTAACAAAAAATTGTATTACTAACTAATTTGTACATCTGAGTATGATCTGCTTTTGTCCCACTGATGGTTAGGTTTAGGGATGGGGCTTAATACTTGCTTTTTTCAACTAATCTTAAGTAAAAAATTTCTGATGAAGTCTGTGATGTCACACATAGGATAAAGATAGCAAAAAAGGGTGGCATCTACCAAACAATTTTATCAGATCTATAAAGATTTCCAGACACCTCTACTGGAGTAACCTGAGGTTAAAGGCCCATACAGTCATAGTGCTGACCCAGCAAGATCATGACGCTTCCTAGTTCCTGGGTCGTAGCTATTTGAGGTCAAATCGACACCCTTTCTATACACCCCAGATCATCTAACGCATTAAAAGGTTTTCATCCATCTGCTTTTTTACAGCCCCTTATGCATTTACTGAATTATCTGGCTATTACAGATTGATTGATTGGTGTCCCAGAAGATGAATGACATCACTCCCCTTGCATCATTGATGTACAGGGCCTCCCAATGGCCTGTTACGCCATTCTTGAAAAAGGATGGCGTGAGTTTTTGGAGTGCTTCACTATGGGTCAAGGGGCTATTGGAAGGTTTTGTATTGAGTGAGCATTCTGGGATTGAGATCGATAGATCAATGCATTCCTCTAGAGTGGTCTTCTCCGAAGCCCCGCCCCCTCCTGCTGCTTTTTTAGTGATGGCCCAATTCTCTAGGGTGACTGACTGCTAATGTGCTAATGTGCCTTGCTTGACTTCTCTCCAAAGCCAACATTGCCCTCTGCTCCTCACTGTTTCTCAAACATATGCTAGTGAGACAATGGAAAGGGTGTGTGCCGATGTCCGGGTGTGGGAGGGGCATGCATGAGCCGAGGCATCTTCAGCTTCAGTTAACCTGCAGCGCTCTTGGGTGGGAAAGACGGTGTTGTCAGTGTTAACCATTGTTGGAAAGAGAATGTGGATGTTGGGACACATCCAGGGTTGTAAAACAGAGGCAGGCCATGGGCGGGGATGAGGACGGTTGCCTGGTTGTGCGAGAGGCCAAAGGCCCGTCATTCTCTCAGGCTGTAATGAATATCACATAAGCGCAACAGATTGCGGGGTGTCCCAAATCAGTGAGATTGTCACAGAAAAGAACAAAAGACAAAAAAGTCACAATGCAGAAAGCTTCAATGAAGTTTATTCATCGTCTCCAGAGAGACTCACGCTGAAAAACATCGCTCATGAATGTTAAGATGATGTTAAACAGACAATTGTTTGACGTGTTAAGGAATGACTAAAATACCCTCAAATCCAAAAACTTGTTTTAGGAATTTAGAAGATAAGCCACTTCTCTCCATCTAAACTTCCAGTCAGACCCCCTGCACGTCTGATGCTGTTTTTAGCACAGCAATTTGCAACAATTTTGGTGCAATGTAGATTACTGTCCTGGCTTTGATCCTCCTTGTTGAACTGCAAACACACACACTCACTCGCAGAGGTTTTCCCCTCAAAACAGTTGAGTCTCTGGCTGCCAAACAGTTGTTTCTTCCCACTGTGTGCGCAGACAGAGGAAGCAATAGTCTTCTGGCAACACAACAGCTGTTTTCTTTGGCCCAGCTGTGCTTGGACTGCATTACAATGAGGGCAACCCACAAACCCAGATAAATGAGGGGGTCAATTAAAAAGTCTTTTTATTTAAATTTAAAAGAAAAACAATGAATGCATCAGAATGTAACAGAAACAGATGTCACTATATCCTTATCAGTTGTAAAAATGGTTATGGAGGGCCGGTGCAAAAGGTGTTTAAGTTTTAACTGAAGATAACAGATTTAACAGAAATTGAGTATACAAAATGCACACCTGAACTACATTTTTTATATTTTTACATATAATACATATATAAATAATTTTTCACCATCTTTAAGTCTTCTATAAAAATTTTTTAATTTGAGGTATTTTTATAAATTACTGTAACATTAACATTTTTTTATATATTTTTTTGTTTATTGTTATTAAAATTCCATCAATTTATAGTTTGCCATGATTAGACTAAAATTCAACTATGAAATATTAAAGTGGATTGGGAAACATCATAGGTGTTCCTCCTGAGGAACGGTGACAGTTACTGTAACTGGTTAATTTAATATCTTTTAGGAAATTTTACAGAATAGTGACACTGCTTTAAAGTATTTACAATTTAGCATAAACTGTAATGCTTAGAAACTCAATAAAGAACTTAATAAACACTTAAGCAAAGTTAATTTTAAAGATTAAGAAATTAATTTTATACATTGTAATGTATATTTCTTGTGAAGTATATTTATTTATTTACAGTTTTTCCTTGAGATTTGCAAACTAGTAAGTGCATTTATCTAAACAATTTGTACACAGTCAATTATTATAGTATTTTTTTAGTCAAATCAAGTTAAAAGAAAAAAAGTCATTATGTGAAGAGTATTGAGATCCAGCTCTTGGGCATGTCTTTCCGCAGGTCATGTAGGGTCATCTGGACCGTCCCGGCTCAACGCTGCTCTTTGTGAAGTCCTGCTAATCTTGATTTCGAGCATATTTGAGCATAGATGTGCTGTGTCTTTGTTAACGGCTGTTACATTCCAACAGGTCCTGCTGAAAGCCTGTTTCACTGCTGGAATGGAGGCTGTTCATCTAGTCAGCTGTAAAACAGACAGATGAACTTAAAAAGGAAAATGTTTGTGTTTGTTATTGTTATTTTGTTTGTATTATATATAAACCAGCAGCGTATTGTTCTGACCTTTGTGGTTTTGTGGCTCTTCTGCTATTGGTTTGATTCATTTTGTCCAGTCACTTGAGGACGTCTGCAGTCCATGTGTCAAATAAACAGTGGCCTGTATGACTGAGCAAAGATGGCATGAAATCAATGACGTGATCATGCTTTTTGTCTGCTTCTTGGATTTCAAGGAATGTGGAGGAGGTGACCAGAAGGAGAGAGATCACTGTCACACACATAATCTCACCACCAGAGAAAAAGGACGTCAATTATCCCAAATTCTCTCATAAGCATGAATGATCTTTTAAACCTTCTGCAAAGATTCTCAGTGACTTAAATTTCAACCTAAATATCATTTAGTTCTTCACACAAAGCTATCATTTGGCTTCAAAAGACCTTGAATGTAACACAGTGGTATGAACTGTTTTTATGGCTGTTTTTATAGCCGTACGTGTGCTTATTTTGTGCATGTAAATCTGTATGTCTAAGCAGGTGGGTGGATAGGTGTCTGCCAGAGATTGCAGAGCTATCACAAGCTCATGGAGTTGAGTGGGTGGGAGAGCCAGGTTGAATCAGGATGCAGCAGAGAGGTTTTGGCATCACTCCCTACTGTACTATTTCATCCTAACATGCAAACACAATCACAGGAAATTCAACATAGCAAATAAAAGCACGAAGTGTGTTAACAAGCATCATACAACCAAAGCAACTCACTTTGTGTGAGCAAAGTCAGAATCTCTCGGTCAGTCAAAGGGTTTCAAGTTTAGCAATGTAAAATGCAGTGTATTGAAATGCAAATGATGGGCATTGCGGACTACTGATTTAAAACACGAAAGAGAAAAACGTATGCCTAAAGACAAGAAAAGAATAGATGAAGGAAATTGTGAACAAGAAGTTTAGATATACAGGTTAATTAATAATCAGTATATTGATAATATATAGTATGATTAAATGTAGTAAAGAAATATAAAATGTGCTATGTCCTAATTGAATAAATGACAAATACGCAATTTTAAGGAGATTCTGTCAATTCTGTCATCATTTACCATCATGTCATTTCAAACCTGTATGATTTTTACCTTGTAAAACACAAAAGAAGATATTTTGAAAAATGGTTTTGTGTTCATACAATAGAAGTCAATGGGGGCCAATGTTGTTTGATTACCAACATTCTTCAAAATGTCTTCTTTTGTGTTCTGCAGAAGAAATAAACTCACATGGGTTTGTGATGACATGAGGGTGAATAAATAATGAAAGTATTGTCATTTTCAGGTGTAATTTACAGTCAGGGTATTTTGAGATTTTACCAGAATATTGCTCTGTGGTTACTAAGCCGTTTAAACCCTCTGTTAAGTGGATTGCTATGCGGTTGCTAGGGTGTTCTGGGTGGTTTCTAGGTGGTTGGTTAGTGGCAAAGAGAAAGAGCTCAAGTTTTTATGTTGCAGAAGTCAAATAAGGTAAGAGTAAAGTCATTAACATATATATGATGCTGAGTTTCCTCTTTTTCTGTTTTAGGTGGTGAAAAGGAGAAGCGTTTTCAGGCTGTACTACAAAATGGTTATTTCCAGTCCTTGATTCTAAATGGTCAACAGCTATTTCATTCACGATAAAGCACAGCTATGTGCGCTTCACCCAACAATTCTGTGTCATCTTCAGCCGTCACTTACCCACGATCATATCTTGTTGCTTACACAAATACCTGCGTGCAAATATACTGTCTTAACTGATAAAAGACATACAATAACTGCAAACTGCAACAACAGATCAAACAGGATCTAATCAGTTGAATGATTCTACACCTGATTCAGAATCTTGAGTTTGAGTTTAGCTGCAGTGTTAATGTAGCAATCATTGCATTTTAATACTAAATATGATTATGTAACTTGTATGTCAAAAGGAGGAAAGCAATGAACTTTTCATAATCTCTACATCTTTCTGCTGAAATATGCAAATAGTGTCTACAGTGGAATAACACTAAAACTGCGGGGAACGGTCAACCAACTGCTCACTTTGTTTATTTTGAAGCCTTTGCATTTCTCACAGGCAGATAGTGGTTATGAAATCTTTTCACTCTGTGGCTGTTATTGTGAAATGCATCACCTCACCATCCTCATCAATCCTCATCTCTCTCTCTCTCTCTCTCTCTCTCTCTCTCTCTCTCTCTCTCCCTGTGTGTGTCTCCCTGTGTGTGTCTCTCTCTCTCTCTCTCTCTCTGTCTCTCTCTCTCTCTCTCTCCCTGTGTGTGTCTCTCTCTCTCTCTCTCCTGTGTCTCTCCCTGTGTCTCTCTCTCTCTCTCTCTCTCTCTCTCTCTCTCTCTCTCTCTCTCTCTCTCTCTCTCTCTCTCTCTCTCTCTCTCTCTCTCTCTCTCTCTCTCTCTCTCTCTCTCTCTGCTGCCAACATGCAGTTTGCAACAAGTACTAGCTGTACCCAGAACCAAGCTGACAACCGGCTTTCTCCCAGGGCTGAGTCTCATAAGAATGCAATAAAAAACCCACACCCTTTTCGATCTATGAGCACCTATCAATCACTGGGCTCACGTGACCCTCCCACTCACATTCAGTCCTGCTGGTCAATGGTTGCCGCTTTGAAACCCACTGGACAAAACCTCTATGCCTGGACCTCTTGTTGGTCTGCTTATATATTCATGAGAAGCATGGAAATGTGAAAAAGAGCATCTCTGAATGTCATCTTTTGAATTCAGAGCAAAAAAATCACATATTGAAAAGGCACAAACGGCAAAATGGACGTTTTAAAAGGGGTGGAGTTATAACTGTGATTTACATACAGATGCTACATAGAAGCATGGTACTCATAGATATTCTTATATCTTACATATTTATTTTTTTACCACAGAAAAACAAATTTATTTTACTATTTAAATAAAGGTTTAGTTGGAATGGCCTTTCATTTGAAAATAAATAAAATGTTTACCTACTTGATTAAAAAGCAATTCATCTACATATTGCACATGACTTCATTTAATGATTGAAAATCATTAAATAAATTAGCTTTCTCCTTGATCCTGTCTCCTCTGCCATCCATCTCACATAGATTTCAAAGTGATGTCAACCCACCCAAGAACAAGCCTCATTTGCATATGCACACAGCAGGCGATGGATGGGTCGGGATTGGTTTGTGCATCTTTTAAAATTCGACCAATAGAAAACAACAAAGAGGCACCAGTAGATCTGTTTGGCCCCAAATTTCAATTCACACAGTCCCTTTTGACCTCTGCTGGGGGAGGGATTTAAGTGTATGATGTCATCCATATGCAGTTACTGTACATCTAGTTATGCACACATGTTCCCTCTAACGTAAAAAATAAATGTTAATGCAAAATTACATTAGATCACTTAAATATTGCAAAAAGTATGTATGTATCTATAAGTATGTATGTATTTGAGTTACCTTATAATTTACGTTTTCAGAGATACAGAAAATACACATAATTTAGTGGATCAATATTGTTAAATTTACTCTACATGTGCTGTGGAAAATCACATTATGTGTAGAAAATTATCTACCTTTCCTAAATCATACGTGGCTTTGTTTCACTTTCAGTACACATGCATTAAGCTTTTTTATGTATTCAATATTTAATTTTTGCTGACTTTTCTATAGCCTGATGCTGCCAGTTCAGATTAAATCATATGATTCTGGGAGGGGCAAAAGCAGACAAGATGCTAATAGATCAAAAGGACAGGTCTCAGCCCTGTTCTGTGCATAGTGGTCAAAAAGATCACAAGACCTTGACCTTTCATTACACAACTCTCTTCTTTTTTCCTCATCTGATTAAAAAGGCATCAGGTGGTATTGAACCTGCTCAGTTAACCTATTTACTCAAGGGTCAAGCTCCTGGGAATTCATGATAGCAGTTTTTGATAGATGCAGAGTTTAACCAATATTATGTGACAGATTATCATAGGATTACATTGGATTTATGGCACAATGAATGTATTACTTATTAAATCCTTATCTTTTGGAAACCCAGGCACATTCTTGCACTTTTCTCACAACGTTTCCCTTGCAGCATCAGTAATTTGCTGTCTTAGTTTAGTTTTTATAGCAAGTTGTTCTCTCAGGGATTCAGTACATGATAAAAAATGTACCAAAGCAGGTATCCAGCAACTGGAAATCTCACTAAAGACTTCTGTTGATAAAGTACATTTTGCTCATTGGTTTAAAAGACTAGAGAGACTATCAAAACAGTTTTTTTAATAAATGGAAATTTTTTGAAATAATGGAACCACATGTAAGAAAGTAGTGAATGGGTCATAAATGACCAGAGCCCAGCCTTTCAATCTAGATCTGTGGGAACGTTTTGTGAATTCTATCTCCCACCAGGTGGAAATTGTAGGCCTGATTACTTAGAAAAGTAATAGCACTCCTATGGGTTTGTTCAAAACCCAAACTGTAAGCAGGAACATTTATAATAAAAAAATAAGGTTTTACCAAAGGTTTTTTCCATATTGATAGCCTCTCTTAAAGTTTTTAATGCATCTGTTTTCAGAATTGTCACCTCCATAAAAGTCCATATTTCTCATAAATGCACATAGGAAAATTGAAATAAAATAACTATTTTATGTTCTTTGAAGAGTCATCTCTTCTCCATTTGTTGGGTGCTTTTGTTTCCTTCTTTCCCTTTTCTCCTTTTCTACCAGTGCACAGCTTTATGGGCAGATTTCTTAATTAGCACCTCTAGTATATGATAACAGCATGCTAATGTACAAGAACCTTTGCCACTCATTCACACACACGCACACGCACACACACACGCACACGCACACGCACACGCACACGCACACGCACACGCACACGCACACACACACACACACACACACACACACACACACACACACACACACACACACACACAGTACGAGCACACACTTCTCCTCAAGTCATTGTCCCCAGAGTCACGCATACACCAGCTCCTGCTCCATCTCATGTTAATGCAAAAAATAAATATATATAACCAATATGACCAGTTCACAGATTTGCAGTGTGATCATGCATGCACCTGTTAGGAGTTAAGCTTTGCACCATATACATTCCTTTACAGATTTTCTTCAAATTATTTAGGTCACATGTTACATTTTCTTGCAGCTTCATAAAGAAACAAAGCAAAATTTTACAAATACCCAAGATGAGAGGAATTGTATTGTTAAAATCAATTAAACTCACCCGGCCTGGTGTCATTGACCTACCTCCCACAAACATTTGCGAATGACAATTGTGCAAAAACCGTGGGTCAAAAAGCAAAGTAAATTTAGAGAAAGACCACAAAGCCAAGAGAGAGAAAAACATCTCTCCGGGGACATTGTCAATCACTGTGGGAAGTTCCTTTGTTCTGCATACGGTTGAGGTCTTAAATTATGATGTAAAGAAAGGAGAGGATAGACACCAGTTTACAATTATTTGCTTCCTAATGCACAGATTTGCCATATGGAGCATGAATGAAAAAACGGACACATGGTCACAAGCATAAAGACATAAAACAGCACTTTCAGTCAGCTCGAGCGGTGCCAGCAATTCATTAAACTGTCTAACACTAATTATCATCTTCAGCTTAATGTGAATTAACACAGATAAGATGTACATGCTGAGTATTACTTACTCTTTTATTCACATTAATAATACAACAATGTACAACGTGGTCAATGAAATACATTATAAGTGAATTTGCTGCTGTGTATGAGACATACATTTAGCCGTAAAGATGTTGGCAAATTTTTCACTCACCGTAATGTCTATAAATTCAATGCAAATATGTACAACAGGGCTAAAGACCTGCGTGTTTAAGAAGCATTTTAGATTTAATTGTTTCCCAAAGCACTAAAGTGCAAAACACTCACTTTAGTTTTCTAAACACCTACTTACAGTAATCAAAATTTATGACGTGTGAAATTATCCCATACAATGGCAAAGCAATAATTTTGGGTGATTAATTTGATTTAACATTTTTTAGCTTGCATTTTTTTAGCTTGCATATTTTATTTTCTAATTATCTAAAGATAAATACAGAAAGATGAGATATTACAGTACCAGTCAAAAATTCAGAAACACTTACAGGTCTCAACCTGGGAAGCTTTTTAAACTGCACTTTGTATCTATGCTGGACTCTTATTGACTGTAATCCATTTCAAAAATATTTATTTAAATACAATTTTAGTTTTCTAATGTAAAAAATTAGCATGTTGGCACAATTATACTTTTGTCTACAAAAGCTTTTTCCAGCATTGAAATGTACACCTTCAGATAAAAAGATTTTTGAGATCACGAGACACTTGTCTATTTTGTGACAAAAGTTTCTGATTTCAGTTTTGTTTAAAGTGAATAAATAAACGTTTTCCGTAACTGTTGTAAAAACTACAATCATACAATTTCGAGTTAAAAAAACAATTGATGTTTTGCTAAAGACGCAGATCTCTGCAGACACTGTCGCTTTAAGTGGTGGGCGTGGCTAACGGACTATACCCGCCTTATATGCAAATCCCTCCACTACTTTGGCTGGTAATATAGTGCGGTACTCGTTTCAGGTGTCCATAGTGAGCGAGAGCTGCGGCCTGACAAGAGATTATACAGTCGTTATAAAGAGTCAAGCGAACTTCTCATAAAGAACTGGAGTGTAAATCAACAAACATCCTCAAAAACAACAGCTGGATAAAAACAAGTACACTTGGAAAATCGACTGGATTATTCAGCACACGACTGTTGACGCCTCGATAACTTGTTGACATGAAAGCTTTTTGTGTATATACTGAAGTGCATTACTGATTTCTCTTGCTGGATCTTACCGGTGAACCGCAAGCCTTTATTTTCGCCTTTCAGATGACATGCAATATACTGACTCTTGCAACTACATTACGGTAAGTGCTTTATCGTATTTTGGGGCAGATGGGTAAATAGACTCTCTTAAGGACTGATGTAGTTGGTTGTGTATACATCAACTAACATGATGCGTTACACAGTTGTGTTATGTAATAGAGTTGCGAAACTTGCAAGTTTTGTATCATAAAAGTGGAACTACACACAGACCCAATATTTTAACGTGGGGTTTGTTGGACTACATAAACAGATCTCAAAATATCAAATGAAACGCAATTTTTTCATATAAAATGCTAATAAATAAAGATGAATAATAAAGTGCATTAAATTACGATTTCTGTCGTAGATTAAGAACACGGTTTAAATGGCGTGAACTGCTTTTTTCCCCAGAGATCTTGATTCTTGAAGAAGACACAAATGCCAGGAATCAGTTCAAACGCATCGCGCAATAAGAAGTGGGAGATGGAGGAATACGACCAATATCAGCACTATTTCTACGACGACCACAACTTGGACGAGGACTTTTTCAAATCGACCGCACCGAGCGAGGACATTTGGAAGAAATTCGAGCTGGTGCCAACCCCGCCCATGTCTCCTGTTAGAGTACTGGAAGGTACCGGCCCATCTCCAGGCGACAGACTGGAGTGGGTGTCCCAGTTCCTGGGACAGGACGACGAGCAGGAGGGACACTGCAAACTCAGTGCAGAGGAGACTTTCGAGAACTTGAGCTCCATCATTATTCAGGACTGCATGTGGAGCAGTTTCTCCGCCAGTCAGCAGCTGGAGAAAGTTGTCAGCGAGCGTCTATCGTGCTCGGCGCAGTCAAAACTCGCCAGCAAAGCGCAGTGCGTCCCCGCGGACGCGCCGGGTCTCAACAGCTTGGCGACAGATTGCGTGGATCCAGCAGCTGTCCTCACCTTCCCTATGAGCGGCAGCTGCAAGAAACAGGTGTCGTCCGGGTCAGAATCACGCACGGACTCATCTGGTAAGCCAAGACCTTTACTTTAAACGTGTGCAAAACGCAACATGACGCTACGATGTAATGTCTCTTTAAACTGTTTGGTACTGCTAGTGCTTTATCCCTCCCTCTTTTAACAAGATATTCATCTCTGCCATCATGTTGTGCAGTTATTGTCTTTTTACGCAAAATACCTTTCGTTCATGTACTGTTAAGTAGAAGCCAAAGCTTGACATACTGGCATAGAGGTTGGCATTTGGTGTGGGTCATTACTTGATATTTGTGGAATGTAATAGTGTGGACTTGTTGCAGTGATTAGGTTCCACATTCCCCAAGTGCAACAAAAGGAGAAATTGTTTTACTTGTGGGTGGTGCCTTGTGCCTGATCAACGGCAGACACCAATGATAAGGAAGCTTGAATAATAAAGTATTCAAGGCCACTCAGCTGTCCATGAGTGAACAATCAGTATCTAAATCTGCAAGAAGAGTGCTTTAACAGTAATGTTGCTTTTATTTATAGGCCGCACAAAACGTTTTACATGCAGTTTAAATGCTTAATAGTAAGTTAGTGATGAAGGAAGTAGAAGAATATTTCTCTTGTGAAAGCACATCATGTAACGCCTTATGTAATGTTCTCAAATGGTAAAAGTGTGGAACACACATAATCTTTATAATAGAAAAACTAATATAAAATGAATGTTGTTTTGGGGACTATAATGATGAAATACATGCTAAAATTTGGTTCAAAGCTGGTGAAGAGAAAGCTTTATCCACAATAAATGCAACACAAGATATGTGTACTGCTTGACACATAACTGATGTTCTTCATATCCTTTTGTTGTTCCTACAGATGATGAAGAGATCGACGTAGTGACAGTGGAACACAAGCAAAACAAGTCACGCTTGGTAAACAGCCGTAAACCTGTCACCATCACAGTTCGTGCAGACCCCTACGACCCTTGCATGAAGCGTTTCCACATCTCCATTCACCAGCAACAACACAACTACGCCGCACGCTCGCCAGACAGTTATCCCGAAGAGGAGCCTCCCCGCAAAAAGATCAGGCAGGAGATCCTGCAGCCACGTCTCGGCTCCACACCCCAAACCCTCGAAAGCAAAAGCCAGCTGCCTTCCCCGTCAGTTCCCGCCCCGTGTCAGACTGCCTCGCCGACCCACGCATCCTACCACCCTAGCTCCCAACCATCCAGCCCTCAGAGTTCAGACTGTGAAGACACGGACAAGCGCAAGACGCACAATTTCTTGGAGAGAAAGAGACGTAATGACCTGCGTTCCCGCTTCTTGGCCCTTCGGGATGAGATTCCAGGCCTGGTTGACTGTCCAAAGACACCCAAAGTAGTGATTTTGACCAAGGCTACAGAATACCTGCGTACGCTGCATGTCAGTGACAAACAGAAGGGCCAGGAGAAGAAGCATTTGAAAAGCAGGCAACAGCAGTTATTACGCAGACTAGCCGAACTGAAACGTGCGTAAAATATCACAGTCGAACCCTTGCAGTCAGTCCAGCCATGTTTTGAATAGGAACTGTATAGAGCTGGTGTTTTGTCCAAATATGGGGATATTTAATGGAATGGACTGTATATTTTGAGTTCTTTTGTTTTTGTTCTTTGCACATTTGCCTTTGTAGCTGGGGGAGATATACTTTGAATATCAGATATGTATGGAAGCTGTGGTACAGGTGTTCTCAAATGGACCCCACAAAGCTTCAAACATTTTCCCAAAGAGGTTCCAAGCGTCTTTCTTTTGAGATTTAAAACGTGAATTAATTGATTGGTTTGTATTCTCTCACAAAAGCTACAGATTAAAGTATTTAGGTGGGGATATATTCTTTCATTGACTTGGCATGCTAAATTAGGCATTATTTGACGGGTAGAAATTTATATGCATGTGTAATTGATCTCTTAAACCATTAAGGTGTTTGCAGCAGAATATTGAATTTATAAATATATTTAAGGGTATTTTGATCCATCTATCTTCTCTGTTAATAGTGCTTTGTTACTTAAATTAATTCGAAAGGAGATCTGCGCCCCCATTGCCACTTGATGACGGTGTAAGTTAAACAGGCAGGAAGTTGCATCACTGTTATTTTGTTACGTTATGTGTTCTATGCTTTTTTGTTTCCTTCAGTGAACGTTATTATTCTTATGAATATTCAGGACAGTGTCCAGCACAGCCTTGCAGTGTATATAAACTGTGGCATATTCTTCGGACATATGTATATAATTGTAGTGTTGTACAGATCATTGTGTAAAAAACATACTTTTTGTGTTTGAATACGAAACTCAGCACTGTTAATAGACTTTATTTTCTATTTTTCTGTCATTTGTCCTAAAACTTGGTTGGCTCATCTGCCTGCCCTAAGAGTATCTCAAAGGTTCTATTTTTGTTAAGAAAAATTTTTAAAAATGCAAAAATTTAAATAAAACAACACTATCAACATTTCATTTTCAACACTAGCCACTTTGTTATGCTGTTTTCAGTGCCTATTCCCTTATGTTCTGACTTTTCTTTGGCTTAATATCTCTCTTGTGGGGGGGAGAGAAAGCAAATTGCTAAAAGAGTTTTGTACTAATTATATTTTCTTACAGAATTCATTGTATCATTGTTTGATTTCTATTTCAATTTGGAGTTATACTGGTGGCATATGCCCTTCTCCCTTAGAACTGTCAAAAAGTGTATGCATCCTGTCATTTGCTACAATCCAGTTATTGCTAAAAAGTAAATTGACACCAATCGCCTCTGATAGAGGTGACTTCTTATTCTACCTAAAATTATACTGCAAATTAACACTACTTTTACTCTAGTGTGCATATGCCACCAGTAACCTATTGTTTTTTTTTCACTTTTGTCCCTTGTGGTCAGGTGTCATACTGGGAGATGAATGGCAGCAGCATTGTCTAAGCACTTTGTGTTCTGTACCTCAAATGCCTATATACATAAACTCAAAATTGGGTAAATAAATTCAGTTCAAATCATGTAAGTCTTTTTGTATTTCTTTGTTAATGCCATTTAACACAAATGCGGTCAGATTTGTTTACATACAGTAAGCTAATAATTCAGAGGCAAATGCAAATTCTGATAACATGATATGCTTTCAATAATTTAAATGATCTTAAAAATAAAAAACTAAAATACTCAGAATAATGTAAAAAGATTAAGCGTACTTTAAAATGTATGTTTTAATTTATTCAATAGAAATTTCCTATTTAAACCCAATAGTACAGTATTAATATTGCTGTCGACAGATTATATTTTTCACCATTATCACCTATCCTTGTGTGTGAACTCGATTTGATAGTTTCATTAGGGGGAGCCGCTTTTAGTTGACACCACGTAGAGGCCTTCTTTGTCATGGCAACCATCATCTCTCTTCTCCTTGGCGCAGAACGCTCAGTTGCCATGGAGACGGAGGAGAGCTATTCATACCCGTGTCTTCCGGAAGGTGCACGAGTCAACCTGCTAAAGTCAACAGTGGTCTGAAAACTGGAAATAAACGATTAAAACTGTGCCATTGCCTTTATCAAATATCTGAGCAACTAAAATTCAACCATGTCAGTTTTACAAGCAGGCCAAAAAAGATTGTAAGATACTTTACAATGTTACTAGTAACAAATATAGTGTTATTGTATCTAGCAGGATTGTTTGTGTACTAGATAAAGTAATAAAACTAAAAACATATTGTGATTTGCTTGTATGCTCAGTCTTTGCTATAATCACATTTTTTCCTTCACACAATTTTACATGTTTTGTTTAATTGTAAAAACTTTTGTCGTATCCCTAAATGAACGTCCTTGCCCTCCTTACTTGCTATAACAAAATCCTTCAATTCCGTTTCCATGGAAACAGTTTTAGTTGCTTGGCTACAGTTCCCTCCTCCAAGTTCAAGGCAACGCGCATGCGCAGATGCTTCCAGAGTACTGAGAGGTTGCTGTCATGGCGGCCACCACTTTGAGTGTGCAGCGTGCGCTGAGGAAAGGCATCAGCCCGTCTTTAGTGGTGATTTTAGGAGCCACTGGAACTGGAAAGTCTAAACTGGCTATCGAGATTGGGAAAAGACTTCAGGGGGAAATAATAAGCGCCGATTCCATGCAGGTGAGTTAACCGATCTCTTGTATAATCGAGGAATCAATGAGGACAGCACGTGAAAGACATTGCTACTGATATATGACAGGTCGTTTTTTATTTAGTTGAGTTGCAGAATAGTGTTGAAAGTGTTACTATGTCATAACTGTTAAAAGCTTTGATTTCGCTGTGGTATTATATGCAGTCCGTTTTATCTCGCATTAAGCAGGCATGTAGGCCAGACATAAAAAGAAATCAGTTTAAAATGCTTTCATTGGCTATTAATTGTTTTTTCTAACAATCATGAAATTGTTTTTGCACGATGCATCGTATAAGTTGAGGATTTGCCTTTTGTTTCTTTAATTTGACACTTATTTTTCCTCGTGTTCTGCACTGGTCGCCATATTTGACAAAACCTTTCACGCGATCTCATTTACAAAATTGTCATAAAGCCAAGAAAAAGTCCTGCCCACTGATCTCTGCCATAATCCCCAGACTTTGGTAAATGGTTGTCTAAATTTCTTGGATTGAAATGTTTGATGGGTTTCATTAAATGAACACCGTGTATTGTTTGGGTTTGCATCTTGACATGAAACTGTTTGTCTTGTGCCTTCATAGATAAGCTTTAGACTTAATTTGAATGAACATTTAAGGCATTGTTGTCATTCTGAAATCAATAATGCTTTTTCCACATTTCTAATGTTTGCAATTCCTTGATCTGTTGTGAAAAATCGCCCTGCATCACCTGGTTGTAGTTGGACCAAAGGGGAAAAAAAAATGGATAAAGATAAATGAAACATCGGCACTTGGAATCACATAGCAATTTTATACAGTATATACTATATAGTGTGTTTCATAGTGTGTACAATTTTCTGCTTGCATAAGAAAACCTGATTGATCTACTACATTTGCCAAAATGTCCCGTGTACAGAAACGTTTGCCAGACGTTGTTTTCTTAAAAATCAACTATTAAAGTAGATTCTAAACTCTCATATGAGGAACAGCGGCTACAGTTTTTCAATGATTCATACATTACAGTGGTACATCTGTATCATCACTTGTGCTGCAGTAAAACCTGTGTGACTCCATTTCATCGCTGTAGAATAAAGGCTTTTTTATTTAACCTATTTGAATGCTGATGCCAGGGCAAGTTTGCAATGTCATTGTCAACTTCTTTAGATTTTTACTTTAACTTTCGTCCTGTTCTTATGCGTCTTTGCAGCCATGATCTGGTGCAATAGCAAAGCAGCTACATTTACATGCAGACTGTGTAATAGAAAAGATGAAAGAGTCTTGTCTGGATGCACCCTTTTTGTGCTCTCAGGACCCTTGGAATAAAGGCCTGGGAAATGGAGGGGGAGCTTAGCAAAGATTTGATACCTCATTTGCATATATGCCTGTTTATTATTCTAAAATATTATAACTTTTGTGCTTCTGAATGAGGGTCAGTTTAATGATTCATTAAAGGGATAATTCACCCCAAAATAAGTATTATGTCATCATTTTTTCACCCTTATGTCTTTCAAACCCTTGATCATAGTTGCCCTATGAAGTGCAGTTGTGCGTGTCTTGTATGTAAAATGGCTCACTTGTGCATAATAAATGCCTATTGAGATGTAGATGTACACACTGCTGCTCTTTATTTACAATGTTAAAGTCATGTTATGTCTTGAATGACATAAAACTACTTAAAATCTAATGTCACATTTTAATCTTATACACTAAATAATTTGATGTTTTTAGAGGAATGTATATGTGCCAGAGCAAACTTACTGTGATAAATGTGTGTATTATGTGTCTGACTGATAAGTATTTTATTTGTTCAGGTTGAAAATAGCCGTGTGAGTGAGGATGAGTGTGATTTGTACTTGAGAATTGCTGAGTTCTGATTGCTAATGCAGACACGCCATTGACCACCCCTGATGAGCGTGCTGAATTCTGAATTGGTGTCTACACGCTTATTGTGCTCAATGGCTTTCAATGAACATCTCTGGTATTCAGCAGCCATACAGCGTACACAGACGCTATTAGCATTTTAAATGGCTGTACTGTACAGATGTGTAGAATAGGAATAAGCAGGGAAAACAACCAGTTGTGAATGTCATAAGGTTAGGTTTAAATAATGGTTTATTGGAATCAGAATTCTGCTATTGGAGCGAATGGTGACATGAAAGGTCAAGGTTCAGTGGACCTTGGGTTGACAAACTGCTCATGGGAACCAGGGCTGAGGTCAATAGGGTTGTAAGAGGAGTAAGAGACAGAGAAAGGGCAGAAGGATTTTGGATGCTTCGAGGACCCCACCTTTCACACAAGGTCTTCAAAATCCCAACAGCCTTTTTAATAGCTCATTCAGAACAGCGAAGGTCTGCGAGACCTTAACCAAATTGTTATTGATGGACTTTTTTGTGTGTTTGAGCTCAATGATGCAAAACAAATTCTTGATACTTTTTGCTGGTGACAGCTTTTGATCAACATATGAAGCAGTCCAAAGGGTTTAAGGGTATCTTGGTAACTTGGATTAGAGAGTAACAAGACACCCTGGAGAAGCCCATGACAAATACTTACACTGTAGCATCTGAGTTACAATGAAGTGCTAAATGAATGTAACCCCCAATTGTACTGAATGTCATCCATTACTATAGGGCATTCAATAGGTCTGCATGCAGCAATGACCTTATTATTTCAGAAAAATAATCAATTGCCTGCTCAAGAGTCTTCTGAGGCTCTACATTAGTGTATCCAGTATTTTACGGATGGGATAAAAGTTAACAGTGGTCTGTTTTAACCTAAAATAATAATGAAATAATTTTGCACATTGCTGCAACTCCATTTGCATAATTTAAAACAAAGATGGTTTAAATAATGAAAAGAGACATCACCAGATTGCTTTGATTTAATGGTACTGCAACTGTTTTAATTATGACATTATGTGTGAAAACATGACATATTTTGTATTATTTAATTTTTTTGCAAAATCTCTTTTTCGTAGTTTACTATTATTCTTTATTATACATGTTTTTGCACACGAAAAAATGCTACTGTGTTTCATGTGCCTTGCAAAGTAACAGTAAAGTTAAATCTAATTTAATCTAAACTTAGTACTACATCTCAGTGCAGAAAAGTATTTATGTGAACAAATAATTTTGAGTAATGTGAACTAATTATTTCGAGTAAAAACTACTATTGTAAACTTGATTCAGTTCAGGTTCTGCTAATACAACCTAAACTGTTTTGTTTCGTTTGTGCAAAATGTTAAAAGTTTGAATGTGGTTTCCAAACAAATTTCTTGTGAACTTGTTAAAAGTCTAGTGATGATGTTACTATGTATAAATAACTGTGGTCAGAGAGAAAACTAGTAAATTATAGACCGATAATGGTTGATGATTAGAAATGTGACGGGTGTGCTGTGATGGACTGAGTGTGTTTCCCACATGGTCATTCCCAGCTGTGTCGTTTGCCTGTTTGTTTGTTGTAGACATGGTATAAAGAAGTGTTGTTGTCATAACACGGGTCAGGCAAAAAAAATATTTGTATTAGATTGATGTTTTAAAACATTCCTTGTATCTGCATACATTTTGTGATCATAAAAATAAAATCTCTACCCCTCCACCACATTACAAATGACATGCTTTGAATTGTAGGTGCTCTCCTGTTCCAGTGAATAACTGTAATTCAAAGAGAATCATTTATCAGCCTGATTTGAATACTCCACTGGACGCTACTTGTCTGATTTCTGATTATTTTCTCAGCGCTCTTTGATAAGGCGTCGCACCTGTTTGAGCACTTGTTTGCGCTAACCTCTCCGTGTGTGGTGGATTAATGGATCAGACCTCAAAGCAGACGGGACCTGCTGTCTGAAAACTGCATGCAGAATGCTGGAAACCTGCGGGAGCTGTCCTGTCTAAACCTAACCCATAATTATTGTGCTTAATCCACTTTTAACATTAATGCTGTCTTCCTTTGCAAATGTAATTCAGATTTTTTTAAAGGAACACTTCACTAGATTTTAAAGCTGAAGACTGAATATGACACTTTTCTCAAAAGAAGATATTTTTGAGAAATTGTGTGTATACAATAGATGTCAATGGGGGTCAGTGTTGTTTGGTTACCAACATTCTTTAAAGTATCCTTTTTATGTACTGCGGAAGAAAGTCAGGTTTGTAATGATTAAATTATGAATTTTTGGGTTGATCCTGTTGTTCAACAATCCGACAATCCTGTTGTTATTGTCGTATGACAGCATGGTGACTCTGGGCTGTCACAATATGTTGCAATTATAATTCTCATCTTATATTCTCATTTGATTTGAGAGCTGCATTGAATTTTACCAGTAGATGAGTTAAATTTCAGTCACACGGAAGGTCCTGGACAGTAGTGCAGAAGTTGTATAAGCTTCTTTAAAGGGTTTTTAAGTATGTGGTAACTAGGAACAATATGGAAAGCAGCATGTGTGTTTAAGCAATATGAGGATAAGTGAAAAAAGACAGCTTTCGTGTGAGGTGTTCTTTTAAACATCTGTCAAATTGTTCAATTATATCTTTCTCAAGGACGCAGATGGGTTAGGAGGGTGGGCTAATGTTGCCCTTTATGCATTTAAAGGCAGAGTCAGTTTGTCTGCGTTTGCTCAGGCGCTAAATGCTTTTGGAAGGAACCATTTTCCACATTTGCCAAACACACCAGCAGCTAAATTTAATTTCAGTTGAATGAATGAAAATTCAATTGTGTCAGTCTGTCTGGCTGTCTAGGACTGGCGGCAGAGAACATGCCTGCTGTGACGTCTGAGCATCCTCGCCAGAGACCGAGATCTGCCTGACATCCAGTTAAACTCTCGAGATGGTCTCTTGGCACAATCTAAGGCGAGAAATGATGCGATGTGTCTCGTTTATTCTCCGTTGCTCATCTCTTCTGGGTCCCTGTTCTTCATATAACATCCCCCTTGATCTGCCGTCTTAGAAAAGGTGTGGAAATGGGTTAAGATGTGGGTGGGGTGTTGAGTGCAGCGCCGAGCGGTTGGGAAAGCTTTCACGATGGTGACTACATGGTAGCGCTAAAGCGGAGGGAAAAACGACATCATGAATGATTTATTAGGCTAGATTTACTGAGCTGCTTGTGGAGGAAAGGATGGGAAGATGCAGGATAGTGTGGCAGTGTGAATGGCTATGTGTGACTGAAGAAATTGTTGGAGGATCTGATCTTTGAATTGTTGTCTAGACCCTCTTTGGCCTTCCTACAAAGCCTCACACATTACTTATTCTATACAGATAAATGAAATGTCAAAATGATAATAATGAAGGTGGGTTTCATTCACAGCTACAGACCAGAATGTCATAGGGACTTGGAGGTGGGCTGCTTTGACTTGGGCTGTTTTATAGCAACCATCTGGCAACGCCCTGGCAACCATCATAGCATCAGCTCATCGAGCATTGCGTTGGGCATGCACCACTTAGGTTTTTAGTCTTGGTCTTTGTACTTCTTCTATTCTCTTTCCATTCTTTAGCACTGATTTGATCATTTTAGCAAAACATTCTGTTTACACGACAACATTTAAAAAAGTTTCAAAAACCTTTTATGCATTTTGTCTGTTTAAAAAATGGGTTGCAGAGTGCAGGTTTTGGGTAAACCATGAAAACGTTAATCTCTGAAAACCGTGATGTAACATACATATACATATTACATGTTAAGTCTGGTGTAGATTAATCGCACTACCATGACCAGCAAAGACTCATTATTTACATATGCCAAATTCTTAACAACAAAAATTGGTATTCAGAAAGCACTTTTGGCGTAAACATAGAAATGCTT
This sequence comes from Beaufortia kweichowensis, assembly GCA_019155185.1. Taxonomy (NCBI): domain Eukaryota; kingdom Metazoa; phylum Chordata; class Actinopteri; order Cypriniformes; family Gastromyzontidae; genus Beaufortia; species Beaufortia kweichowensis. The sequence goes on from CM032809.1 coordinate 10,741,503, forward strand.
ATGTTCGCAGAAGTGTTTCTTTGGCCCGGAATGCATAATAAAGCGATTTAGTCATTTTTGTGGGTCTCGTGTATTTTTGTGTGTATGTGAAACTTAAAAAACAAAACAAAGGAAAACTTTTGCTTTTTGACTACATTGTTGTTTTGTAAACGTGGCCATATAGTTTGTGATATTTAGTTTAGGTTTTCTTTAGGTTTCATGTCTATGTTCCATACTGTTTCACATGTGTCAATCTTCCTTTCGGTCATATTGTCACATCTTCAATGTACGGTCTCGGTCCTCATCTCCGTCCCTCCCATCAGACGCCCCCTCCCCCTGTATGAATAGTGGGGAGCAGCTGTCTCGTGCGTGGCCTGAGGTACTGTGCGGATCAACACTAAAGCCATTGTCTGGCTACCCGTCTGAGTGTCGCTGGGTGGGTCACTGGATCACTACCCCCTCTTTTTTTAATGCACCCCATTTCCCTTGCCCCATCTCTTTCATTTTCTCCATTTCATACACACGCACACTAGTTCACACACTCCCACACAAAGAGAAATTGTCCCCACCCCATCGGGGCTGTGGTCGAAGAGCATACAGGCTTGTGACCACCGTGTCTGTTCCCTTGCTCTGAATGTCTTATGGAGCACAAGCGTTTGGATTCTCATGCCCTGCTTCATCTGTTAAGATAACCACATGAATGCTTTTGTTGTGTGGGGCTTTTATACAGTTGGCAAATTTGAAATTGTGGATGTGAAATATGGAAACAAAAGTTGTTCCACTCCTCTTTTATTCTCTACTCGTCCCTCGTTCGTCTAGAACATGTTCATCGTGTTCATGCAGGCAGCTGCATGGGATTAGATGCTTATTTCAGCAGTGCAATGTCAACCAGACAAAAATGGACAGGATGACTTTTTATTATAAAGAGCAAATACTTTAAATTAGTTCGGTCACAATTATTTATTATTTGTCTGATTGTGGTCTGTTGTGCTCCTACATCCACCTTACTTGCTTTGCACATTTATTTATCATTTAAAGTAGGGCTGTCTGATTAATCGCATCCAGAATAAAAGGTTGTGTTACATAAATATATATTTGTGTACTGTGCACTTTTTTATGTTTTATTTTTTAATATATGCATCTATGTGTATTTATTTATAAATACAAAATAAATGTGTACAGTACACAGACATATATTATGTAAACACAAACTTTTATTCTGGATGCGATTATTCGTTTGACAGCCCTAATTTGAAGTGTATTAGCTTTGTATTTATCACTTTGATTGAAGTCATATATGAAGCATATGAAGCCATCTCGGTTTTAGTTTGTGTGTTTAGGATTTATCAAGCTTAGGACTTCTTTTCTGTCTTTTCTGCTGTCGTTACTCAATAGTGATTGTTTCTGTTACATAATTTGTGCATTTCTGAAATATGTACTATAATGTGTAAATGAATTAATTTAACATTTAAAAGGTGTTAAGTGTATTAATCTCACTGCAAATGACAGTTTACAAAGGATTAAATGATTAATCACTATAATTTGTGACAGAAAAGTTTGTGTGACAATCAATCGTCATATTTTTCAAAGCTCTAAAACAGACTATTTTTCATTTTTATGCATTTGGCAGATGCTTTTATCCAAATATCTTTTAATAATAGACAATTAATCATCAGCCAAATCTTCTAATTGTGACAGATCTACTTTAAATGATTTGGCCATTATTTAAAAAAAGATACGTATTGCATACATGCATATTGCAACAGATTGCAATATACTTTTCGTTCCTCGCAGCCTTATTTTCGCTCATGTCACAGTTGCTTATGTCGACTCCTGTGACTTAAGTCTATTGAGTAGTCGGGGGTGAAGCAGTTGGTGTGTAGACAGGAAGACAGAGCGATCTGTATAAAAATACTGGAGAACAGAAGAGACGGGTTGGCTGTTGGAGCTCAGGGTGGGCTGTGTGTCAGTGTAAGGCTGGTACAGAGCTTAAAGAAAGGGGCTAACAAACGGGTGCAGGGAACAAAACCCGCTAATGCCGGCAGCACTTCAGAAACGTGGCCCCAAATGAGAGCCACATGACCGAGCTGTGCATTCACAAGGCCTTCTGTCAGTCTGTACCACACACATTCAACCTCTTTTTTCCCCTTTATGTCGTTTCTAGCTTTATCCTGGAGAGCTGCTTATAGGAACAATATTCAGCTACTCTGAAGAATACATTACAGGCAGGCTTATGCTTGGTTTTTCAGCTTTTTTTTTTCTAAACAAAGAACATGTTAAATTACATGAGAAACTGTCTATTTTGTTAAGTTACCGAGCAGTAATAGTGCACCCAAAACACTTTCAATGTCTCACATTTGATATTTGCATTATTTTAAAATGAACAATATCGATGCTAATGTCTTGATGTCAGAGCACATGGACCTTCACGGTTTTACGCTGGTGGTTTTAACATTGTGGCTGATCTGTGTACAGTGCAATGTGACTGCGATGTATTCATGTTTACCAAGTTAATTGGCCCATGACATTCAGAATCATCGCAATGCTAACAATTAATGAACTGCTACATAACCCACTGAGCCGTGTACTAAAGTTTTCTCGCTGTGGATCTTCTAGCACACTGATCTCTCTGTATTGATCCCTGATAATGTAACTTGAGCTTGAACGTATCATGAGACGAATGCCTATAAAACCCTCATCGCTCTGTCGCTGCTGTGGATGTTTGGTTATAGAAGAATGAAGAAGAGCTCGAGAATGGTTCAGATGACCCTCAGAGAAATGTTTGTAGGGTCAGAGGAGACGCACATTTTGTACTGGCAAAACCCAGTTTATTTCTGGAAGCCAGATCTCTTTCTTTTAATTGGTGCCTTTGTTGTAATAAGCTCGAAGAGGTTTCAGCGATGGTTTATTGTTTGCAAATGATATGCCGTGTAGCATGGTTTTGTGGTTGAATGATGCTATTCGATGATGCTGCGATGGTTCTTTGATATGGGTAGTTGACATAAAACACTTTTGGGAAATTGACATGTGTTGCGGTGGGCTGTATTCCATCTAAAACAAATTGAAACCATAATTTGCTAGTTCTTTTTGGAATGACTGCGTGTGCCGCTTTTTTAACTTCGTGAATTATGAGACTTTGATTATTTAAATTCTTGGACATGAATTCATGGACATTTTCTACCCACATACTCGTGATAGACAGCAATTTCATGCAAATGTCAACCTTATCATGTGGGAAAAAAGTTTTTACCAAAGTGATATCTCAGATGTCAATATTTGGTGGTTTGAATACCCATGTGTGGTCTCTGTTAATGTTTTAAAGCATTTTTTATTTTTCTGTAGTCAACAAAGTTCTGGGTTCAGAACAGTCTCATTCGTAATTGTAAAATGTCACATCCATAACTTTGTTTTTTTTAAATGTGAAAAGTGTGATAAGACAACCATTCACAGTTTGTTCAGTATTATTACTTCTTGTTTATGCTCTCTTTTGTCGTATATGTACAGAAAATACAGTTTTTTTTATTTCTGGACTCTATCATCAGGGGTTTGGGCAAATATACACAAGATTGTTCAGTATATTAGTGATAAAAACATTCTCTAATAATTTATTTTTCAAGTTTTGAATAAAAATGTTACATCCATAAGCTGAAATTTGACCATTTTGGTTGGGCTTGAAAACGTCACTTTGGGTAAAAAAGTCTGCTAAAGAATAAATATATATGTCTTCAAACAAAAACATGGTAGTATCATAGTCTTTTGTGGTACTTTTTGTATTACTACACAAAAGTTACAGCGAGTACACGTGTTGCATTCTTTTCTCATGTACACAATAATACACATTTATGTGGCTGTTAAAAGCTGTTCCTGCTTTCCCGTCCAGAAGAACTGAAAGACCTTTAACGTTTTACAGATTGTAAAGTCAAGATATTGTGTTGAAGAGTGCAGGCAGTTTATTCGCACAGTAAAAAAGCATGCCAGCACACTGCCAAGTGTTGGGGTGATGGAGGTCCTTTGCGTGTTTTAATCGCACATATATTAGTGTTTATTGTTGTGTTCTGGAAAGATGCCTGTCTCTTGTCATGTGCTTTCTCCTCACTGAGATTTTGCTGGCAGGGATGTCCTGTGGAGAACGCAGGGGAAAGTATCTCAATAATTCAGCAGAGTTTCTTCCTAACTTACTAAAATCGGCACGCAAGGGAAGAGGAGTTACCGTAAGCTGCTCTGAATTTAGCCGTTGCTGGGCACGCGTGCCCCTGAAGGTGAAATGCTTCAGACTGTCTGAGAAGTTTATTGAACGGCCACATCATAGACATTTATGGCAAATGCCATGTGATGAAAGCTGGAAATTTATTTTGTCACCAGTCCCATTTGGGTTTCGAGTTTGGGTATTGCGAGTCAACTTGACCGTAAAAATAATTTACTGAATGAATAAGTTTGATCAAAATATGCCTAATTAATAATGTATATGAGATTATATTACAACTGATTAAACCAAATTGTGTGTTTGTCTTGATTTAAACCTTGTGTCTTGGCTTGATAGTTGTGTCTAAAGTTAATAGGAACTTTATTTGTTTCGAATAAACCCCTTTAGAGTCGTGGTTTATTCTGCGATTTTAAAACTGTCTGGATGCACATTGTCTCTTACTTAACAATAGATGACCTGGAATAACCTTTAACTGCTTCATTGTGTCATGTGATCGCTGATGACATCTCTCTCACCGCAGGTATACAAAGGGCTGAATATCATCACCAATAAAGTTACAGAGGAGGAACAAGCGCAGTGTCCCCATCACATGATCAGCTTTGTGGATCCGTTGGTTAGTGGATATACAGTGGTGGACTTCAGAAACAAAGCTCTCTCTCTCATATCCTTTCTGTTACGTCAGTGCTGCACTTCAAAGTTCAATTCCAGACTCCAGTGTACATCAAATGAAATTATTTAAGGCCTTTTTTTCGTCGTCTTAAAGGATCCCGTTGTGTCATGTATGAGTAAGCCGCGTGGTCTTAAAGCCACTTGCATTTTAGTTTTTATATGTCTGTCCACACCACATGGTTTTGCATCATACAGAAACGTTTTTGTAACATTATAATAACGGTATTATTAAAATTCAGTAGTTGTAGGTTTCGGTAAGATATATATGTAAGATATAGAGATTTCTTTTGTAAATAAATGTAATAAAATTCCTGTTTTTCTCTGCTTGTAAACATTCAAGCAGCTAAATATTGCTCTCGTAAGTGCATGTGAAGAGTTACCGCACGCTAAAACCACCTCAGGGAAGATGCATCTCCAGATCCATCCCTGCCGCTAAAAATACTTACTACTCGATCTTATTCGCTAGTCGACCTTATTAACCTGACCCATCTCTGCTTTCCATAATTCACAGCGTTGGTGAATCCATCAAGTTTATTTGACAGGCCTTTCTAAATATACACATTTCATTTTATAATCTTTTTTCTTTGTGTTGATGAAATTAATGGGCCTTTTAAGATCTCAATCTTCCTAATGAACGTTCCGAGTAATTGTTCTTCTATAACGCCGTCGGCTCCCTGACATCTATGACATGGCTTTTGTGCGACCGTACGTACGAATGCAAATCCCAATCTTTTAATTTCTCGACTTTCGTGGAATCTGGCATTTCTCAGCGCGCCACATGAATGGCTGTGGCATTTTCTGAGTGGGCGCTGGTTTGTACTCCCTGGAGACGCTTGCGGCACGCTCTTTCTGTAAATGTAAGGGCATAGCTGGAAATGCGCGCATTGACGGAGAGAGAGAGAATGTCCTCGATTTCCCTGCCCGCCTGCTGCAGATGTTTGCGAGAGATGAGGAGGATATTAATAGCTGAGGGAGATGCTGTGTGTGTGTGTAGAGATGGGGCGGCACTCGTTGTGTCTGCAGCACCACTCCTCCAGACACGAGTGCACTCGCTCACCTCACACTCTCAAGCAGACGAGTGATGTGTTCTAGTGTGCCTCGCCTTAAATCCACACTGCAGAACAGTGATGTCTGCTGCGAAAGACACACTGAAATAGGAATGCGTTATTTATTCATCTGATAAAGCGAGGTTTCGATTACAACCGTTGTTATTATTCATGAAGAATTATTACCGCATTTCATTTTGGTCTGTCAGAAATTCAATTTACAGTGATAATAAGCAATACTATTTCTGTTTATAGTTGCTTGGAGTGACAGGTTTTTTCATTTAAATGGAATATGAACTGTTACTGCACAGATTGAGATATGAAAATGCTATTTTGTTTTTTAATTTTTTAAAAATATTTTTAATTTTAGGTATTTAAAAAAAAATTTTTGTATTTTTTGGTTTATGTTTATCGTTAAGAACATTTGTCATATTTATTCTTGAGTCTTAGACCTTTCCATCAATATATAGTTTGTCATGATTAGATTGAAATTAAACTATGAAATATTAAAGTAAAACAAGTGTTAACAGGTTAGGATATGTTATTAAAATATGGTTTGTTTGTCAGACCGTGTGGACCGCCCATAATACGTAATAAAAACAGCATGCAGTTTTTATTGACTTTACAAAAACAATATTTTAAGATTCTGGAGACAAAATTAATAATTGCAAGTATAGTACAGAGGGAAGTCATCATTTGTACAGCACTCAAACTCGTGTCCTTCAGCATTCACATGACTGTCATACGGGTCAGAGACGCTTGGCTGTTTTTCTGTGTCTTTATCTGTTTCTGAATCTTGTCCACACCCCTCATGTCTTCCCCTCTCTGTGTCTCTGCGCTTCTTTCCTTCACTATCTCTGTCTGTATCTGCCCCTCCCTGCTCCTCTCTCTTCTCCTCTCATTGGCTCCTCCACCTCCATGCAGAGAGAATAGGGTGATATGGGTGTGGTGGGGTGGTTGGGCAGTGTATGGGCAGACTGTGTGTGATTTGTAATACAAAAATCATTGTATTGTCCACACTTTAACATAATGAGAATCACAGAAATGTAAAAACAGACTAACTGTCAGGTACATGCAAAAAATGCTGTTTGTCCTAGGCGTCTTTCTTCATCTTGAGTCAGGGCTAGTGCTGATAAACTTTATTATTTTACGTTATAGAAGTTGGTTAGCTCCAGTGATGCAGCGTCTAATGCCGTTTATTACAGTCTTTACATCCCAGCCGCCCTCTCATGGCACCAGATGTAGATTTATGACATCACATTATAGTCTACATTAGTGCTAATGATCATCTATATGTCTGGGACTATGATATTATGTTTCTTTTGAGCACTATAGCAGAGGTGATCGGTGCTGCAGTCCAACCTATCCAAACTAATGTGATTATGTGCAATTATGATCATCATACATAATTCAGATGCTTGTAACTGAAAAATCCATTCAGTCTGAGTGTTGAATTCCTTAATATGAGACATAGAGGACATGCATCGTCGGAAAAAGCTTCCCATCATTGTTGGAGGCACGAACTACTACATTGAGGCAATTTTGTGGAAAATACTCATCGACTCGGGGGTAAATATGAATTATGTATTAAGCACTAATCAGACACAGTCAGTTTTCGGTTATAGTAAATCAAGTGCTGGATCCTAAATCAATTTGTTTGTGACTTGTGTGTGATATAACAGGGTTATTAGTGTCTTTCTTTGAATCTATTGGCAGAAATAATCTAAACGAGTTCACCTCTGTCTGGCCCGCAGCAGGGGAGTGACACAGAGTCAGAAAGGGGTGGGACCTCTGAATCCAAGGCGGAGCTTGAGAAACTGGGCGGTCCTGAACTTCACAAACGTCTGATGGAGGTGGACCCTGATATGGCAGCCGTACTGCACCCTCATGATGCACGCAAAATTGCGCGGTAGTAATTAATTTTATAATTTCAGTAATCAAAGTTTGAGTTTGATGTTAGTTTGTATCTGTGCTTCTAAAGGTCTAATCTTGGTCTAATTCTGTGGGTCTCTAGTGATCTCAATCTGTCACCAGATCCGTCTCCGGATTGGCTTTCGTTGGGCTGCATCTGTTTGGCCACCTGTGTGGTTGAACTCCTGCCGGCTGCGGCTTCTAAACGTGTTACACGCATGTTTTCACGCGTTGCAATTGGTGTTTGATCGGTACCAAGGGGCTGATTAACACCTTTTCTGAGTTTTTGGCACGATGTACTTGTTAGATTGAGCGCTGCTGCGTCTGCGATAATGCTGCAGTAAAAAAGCAACTGTCTCTGTCACTTATTAATTTAGAAGAGTTAGTGCTATAAATTTACTTTTACATTTTTGCTTGTGGCAAGTTTTACCACTTGAAACTAAAAACAATCAATAGGGCTGTCAAACGATTAATCGCATCCAGAATAAAAATTTGTTTACATAATATGTCTGTGTATTGTACGTATTGATTTTGTATTTATACACATACATGCATATGTTTAAGAAAAATAAATGTTTATATATAATTTAGATTACTGGTAAATATAAATAAATGCAATATAAATAAATGCATTTAAATGCACAGTACACAGACATAATTATGTAAACACAAACTTATTAATCGTTTGACAGCCCTAATACATGTTTGTTGCTTTTGCAGACTTTGTTGCTTCTTTTATTTATAAAATTGTATATTTGTTGTTAATGCTGTAAATGGGGCAAAATATTTAACACAATCTACAGTGCTGGTGTTTCCTCCTGATATAAACTCTGAATGCCTGACAACATTCACCTTGTATTTAACAAGACCAAAAAACAGGTTTTATGTTCCTTTCTGGTATGCGGCATGTCTCAGCCAATTCATCGGTTTAATTGATCTGTAGTTTTTCAGGTGCAACCTTTTCAAATGCGTTCGAAATATGTATTGCTATGTGAACTGCCTTGAGTCATTTAGTATTTTGGCTGTGAAACTGATCATTCAACATCTGACTGATTAATTAACAGGAGTCTGCAGGTGTACATGAACGGCGGAGTTCCCCACAGCCGCCTTTTGGAGGAGCAGCGAGGGCAGGATGGAGGAGATTGTCTCGGGGGTCCGTTGCGCTTTCGTGACCCCTGCGTCTTCTGGCTGCATTACAACATGGACGGTATGAAAATTCAGATTGAGCGGTTGCAGTTTAAGCGTGACTTTGGTATCTTGCAGTATTTAATTTCCTCATTCTTCTCTCTCCTGCAGCTCTGGATGAGAGGTTGGACAAGCGTGTGGATGAGATGTTGTCTCTTGGGTTGATCGAGGAGCTCAAAGATTTTCACCACCGCTTCAATGAGGAGAAGATTAAAGACAGCAGGTAGATCTCAGCAACATTGGTGTTGCATGCATGTTGGTTGGTTGGCTGGCAGGGTGTTGCTATGCATTTTCCTAATGGAAGGTTTGTATACGTATGACCCTAAATGTCAGGTTGTTTGAGACGTGTCAGCCAAATGATTAGAAACTAGAAATAAGTTTGATTATTAGACAAACTTTTTGCAATCCTTTATTTGTTGTATGGAACTGGGTCAGATCTTTCACAATGAGTTGGGTATAGGTTGTCTTGACAGTCCTTACCCAGAATTACCTCTGAATCAGCTGTGAAATTTTATTCGCTCAAGCCGCCCGACACAATAGCTCCACAGCTGTTTTTTTTTTTTTACAGTCAGAGAAATACAAGAAAGCGAAGTTTCACAGGCTGAACCTGTTCTTTGCAGCAGACCTTTCAGTCAACATGTTCCAGCAGGTTCACAGCCTTGTCGTCTTTTCAGGGGTTTCACAGATCTGTGAAGGTTCAGAAAGGGAGGCAACCTTGGCTGGATTAATTCTTTAAACCACAAACAACTGTTTCATATTTAGCTTTGATTCTGTTTGTAATGCGGTGATGGGAAACCAGGATTTTGACATCCTGAAACGTCTCCAATAACTGACGTACGTGACAGCTGGATTAGTCACTGTTTGACTGAGCGAGTCATGAATGACTCATCAATGTTTTAATTAATATCAGAGTACATTCAGTTATATTTGCATGTGTTTTCTGTTGAATTTATGGGTAATTGACTGGTTCATATTGCTGCCTAACATTTAATGTGTCCTTGACGTCTTATCTGTTCAATTGAGTTTTATGCTTTATTGTGTCTCTCAAATTTATAAAAACTATAACGAACCCAGAAATCTGTCATATGTATTTAAACGGGATAGTTGACCAAAAAAATGTAAATGATGATTGTCATCCTCATGCCATGCTAGGCGTATTTGACTATGGTAACACTTTACAATAAGGTTGTATTTGGTAACAATTAGTTAATGCATTAACTAACATAACCTAACGATGAACAATACTTGTTAAACTTTTATGTTAATTTAAGCGTTTACTAATACATTCTTAAAATCAAAAGTTGTATCTGTTAAGATTAGTTAGTACACCATGAACTAACATGAATAACTGCATTGACATTAACTAACATTTACAAAAAAAGCTGAAAACCGGTATTGTCCATTGTTAGTTTGTTGTATTGTTCATTGCCTGTATAGTTCATTGTTAACTAATGTATTAACTAATGTTACCTAATACAACCCTATTGTAAAGTCTTACGTTGCCTTTCTTCTGCCAAACACAATTGGCTTTGTAATGCCACTGAACACATCCATCCATCATGAAGTGAAAACCATTTCGCTGTGACAACTAATAATAATTTGAATGGTCTGAAAATAATCTAAAATGTAAAGTTTAGCAATTATTAAACATCGTAGTTGTATATTTTGCAGCTGGTACTGGCTCAGTGTCCATCAGTATATCTGTCAGCTGTGGAGTATAGTCATCAGACACTAAATTTACGGCATAAATCTTGGTTCAGATCATGTGCCGCTGTATTGCTCTGTCCAGTATTTACCCGTGCACTAACAATGTTTGCTTGATAAGATGATTGGTTATTGATTGTTAGTGCTGTCACATGCTCGGTTGTGCAGGGATATTGGCGGATGGGCTGCACTGCGGTGCGTCTCTGTGTGTGTGTGTGTGTGTGTGTGGATGTTGATGACACAGCAGTGTCTGGGGTGTGGCTTCTAGTGATTGATGAACCCGTGGCCGACTGCCCACCTCTCCCTCATGTCCCGCTCAGACAGTCTTCCTCTGAAAACCTGCCACCCAAGCACTTTTCTTCCCTCTCCTCACGTCATTCCACTTGTCCTCTTTTTTTCCTCATCTTTTTGTCTGCATCTGCCGCCCTTCCGCTCAGCTTCTCGCCTTACACTGAGAGCAGTTGCAAGGCAGCAAGGTCAGACTTTGCCTGTCTCTCCTTTCCTCTCTCTCTCCATCTCTGTCTCTCTCTCTTTCTCTTGATTTTTTCCTGTCAATAGACACTCCCTCGCCCCGTCTGCGCTTTCTGTGTCCCTGTGTCCGCTTTGTGTTTATATCTGAGCTGTATTACGACTCGATTTTGCCTCAGGGTTTGTGTTCTGATGCACCCAGTGACCGCATTTCCATTCTAATATTGTGTCCCGGGGAACGTCAGATATTAGATATTACCTTTGGAAGAATCAGTGAAAATGCCAGCTAAGGCCATTTTTTCTTTTTCTACGTAAAATTATATGATTTTACATCATGTAAAGAACATTGTGTGGAAATATACCTTTGATTTTTTTTTTAAATATATATATTGACTGAGTGAGACCATGTCAAAGATTGAAATCAGTGTATAGTGTTTAGAAATAGGCCGCTTTGCAAATTAATAAAGCGTCAGTGTCGATAATATCATTATTTTCACTATTTAAAATCTAATTTCTACACTAATTTCAGTATTATAAATATGAAATTGAGTACTGTATCTTGAAATCTTATCATTTACAGCAGGTTAGACTACTTTGATGCTCCTCAATCTCATAATTAGTTTTGGAGACATTAACCTGGATTTCCCAGACAGGGTCACATTTGTAATGTTAATGTAATATTGTTTTTGAACTATATTGAACAAAAACCACTTTATTCTGTTCATAGTCGCACAGTGACCAAATGTGTTGCTCAGAAAGTTTCCAGCTACAATCAATTTTGAAAAATAAAAAGCAAAAATACTGTGACGTAAAAAACAGCCACTCGGGAATGGTTTGCGTGATGGCTTCTTTGTTTGTGTACTTTTTCGAGTGTAAAAACAAAATACATAATGCTTTCTTTAGTTTGTTTATTATACTTTTTTGTCATTTTTGTATTTAAAATAAATTATCATGCATGTATGTTTATCTTAATTGAAGAATGTTACAGAATGTTATGTAAGTGTTTTCTAGTAATGTTTGTTTGGTGAAAATAAGAAATGTAGTTTGTCTGGTTTGTGTGTTACAGCCAGGACTATCAGCATGGAATATTCCAGTCTATCGGCTTTAAAGAGTTTCACGAGTATCTGACAGCGAGTAAAAACATCAGTCAGGAAGAACATGAGAAACTGAAGATGAAAGGTAAGGATCCATGCAACCTATCATTTAGCTCGAGCTTGAATATCTGCTCGGGTTGTTGTATTCAGTTTACTCCTGAACAGATAGCGGGTGAGTGGTTTTGAAATTGTTCTGCGTGAGAACGGTTATGAAACCTTTTCTCAAATAAGAAACATTTTAAAAGAGAAAACATTTTCACACTGTCACGTCTAACAGCGCCTTTTTCAGGGTCAGTGTTTTTATTAGTTCTTTTTTTGGTGCCAGTCAGACAAACCAGCCCTTGAATCTAATACATTTGATGCACATTCAGTCATATACACCTTTAATATTTATTAGTTGTCATGTTTGGCTGCACCATTATAAAATTTCTTGTCTGATAACCAGTACTGAGCAGATACTTGTTGATGATGCTTATTTTTGTGCCTTATAACAAGAATCTGTTTGATGGAGCTGTACAATATATTGAATTTACCAAAATATTACTAATGTGCAAGGGAGACATCAGGCCTTTGCTCTCTCTCTCTCTCTCTCTCTCTCTCTCTCTCTCTCTCTCTCTCTCTCTCTCTCTCTCTCTCTCTCTCTCTCTCTCTCTCTCTCTCTCTCTCTCACTCTCTCTCTCTCTCTCTCTCTCTCTCTCTCTCTCTTTCTTTCTCTTTCTCTCTCTCTCTCTCTCTCTCTCTCTCTCCCTCTCTCTCTCACTCTCTCACCAGCAAACCATGCGTGAAAGTTGTGGCACGCTCTTATCATGACGCCTCTTATGGTTGTGTCGAGTGTTGTGCATTACAGACATGCCATCAAACCATGGTGATGATAACATTGATCACTGGAGAAACAAATCACTTACTCGGTTTAGTTATTAAGTACTTGTGTGTCATTATACCCATAATGCATCATTTGTCTTCATTCACTTTTAAAACATCTGCTCACTGCAGTGACGTCATATTTATATTAATTCATGCATTTGACATCAACCCGTGACCTTGCGGTTGATGTTCTCACAGAAATCTCACATATTAATGTCTTGGTCTCTTCCTTCCCCTGCAGGGATCGAGTCTCTGAAGCAGGTGACCCGACGTTATGCCCGAAAACAGAACAAATGGGTGCGCAACCGGTTCCTCAAGAGTAAGTGCCTCACTAAGACACAAAATCTTTCTTACTGTATTTTGGGTGGTGATGTAGTAATCGGAGATCAGTGCTGATAAGCAGAATATTGCTAGTTTGGGCGAGCAGGACATGGGTCACACAATCTTCTCAGTAACTTAATGAAGACTTTCTGTGACGACATGGAGTGTCTGGAGAAGAAACAGTTTCCACTGGACTTTGTTTAGTCAACCTGTGATCCACAGATCTGTCCAATGTGGTGTGAGTTTTTCCTTTTTCCTATCCTCTGGGTTGTGTTTGAGTGTTTAATGATCTGTGTGTGCACCAGCATTGCTGCCGGTTGCTCTTAAACGCCACAGCTGTGCTAGTTTAGCGCGTCAGGAAGCCACTGGCTTTGGTTTATACGTGTGCATCTTTCTGTGTACTTCAATCAGGACTAAATTCATTGTTGCATGTTACATATTGACCGCTTACGAACACCCACGGCTTTGTATATTGGCTTCGGCCGTCTCTGGAAGCTACCGTCGAGTCTGTTTTTCGTTTTCTGTCAGTATGGTCCAGTGGTCAGGTAATCGCAGCCGGTCTTAACAAGATGGACCTCACACAGACCATTAAACACACAAACAATAGAGCAGAAATGTAGTGTGTGTTGGGTGAAGGCTAAACCTCCCGCACAGACAGACTCTGAATTCCTAGTTCAGTATTTACTGGCCTTGAGTTGATAAAAGATCAAACGGTTAGAAATCTTGGGTGTTTTAATACACGGTCAGTCTGAACAATTTGTTCTTTTTCTCCCTGACCGACAACATGCCTGATCATTGAGCCCTTCACTGGCTAAACGGCTGGGCATGTATGTGTGTTTGTGACATCAGAGGGGAACCCAAAATGGTTCTTCCATTGAATTGTTTTTACAAAGCTTTTGTAGCTCCATTATATTTATATATAAGAGTGTATGAAAACAGAGACGGAATTGGACTAACGTTTAACTATTTTTCAACTTGTTTAAATATGTAATCTGTTTGTCCTACATATGAATAAATAGAGCAGCTTCGTCAAGTCACAAACTTTCGTCATCAAAATACACACTGAAACTTGCCAAAATAAAAGTCTGCTTAACGTGAACAAACCCACATGAAAAAATATTGTAGTGTAAGGTAAATTGTATTTTGTAGTATTTTTGTAGTATATCACAGTAAACTATACTGTAGTGTAGAATGATTACTTTAGCATGCTGTATTATCCTGTAGTAATAACTATAGTAAATGAATAAACTGTGGTAAATACTGAAGTATACAATAATATTTACTATAGTAAGCTTTAACAGTAATATACTGTAATTTTACTACAGCTCACTACTGGAAATACTGTAGTATATTAAAGCAATTTTATGTGGGTAAATATATTACTTTTGTGTAGTAAAAATAAAAAACACAGAATCCTGAAAAATTAAAAGGAAAAAAAAAAAAATTGGTAGGGTGTTTAATAATAGAACTAAAGTCAAGGACTGTTTATAATAATTTGGTGTATGTGTGCACGGGTTGCAAAGTGTGTGTCTTGCATTATGTCTTCCTCATATTTCTAGTTCTTCATGATATTTGTCTAATCACTGTTGTCACAGTGTTTCCTTTGAATTCTGGCCTTGTTTCTGAGGATTCCGGCCTGGATTACCCCTCTGCTCCCCATCCCTACCAGCAATCCTGTTAACCCTAATGAGATTAGCCAGAGACTGTGGCTAACCATCATTAAGTGTAGTTGTGTCTCGCCATACGCATCTGGTCCAGACACGCTAGGGAGGTTGACATTAGGTGACGTACGTGAACGTAGTGATTCTTTAAGGCATTTTATTGTGTCAAAGCTGCAAAAGAGCAATTAAGAGTGTTTTTAGAAATGCTTTTTTTCACCACTATCACATCACTTAAAGTGTCACGTCACTTCTTACTGGTAACCCATTACCTAATTAACAGGTTCACTAGGGCAGTGGTCCTCAAGTCATCTCATCCGCTTTCATCAAACCCAACGTCACCCACCCTTAACTGGGCTCCTGACCTGCTTTTGGGTCTGGTTAAGCTCCTGTCAGTTGCCTTCCAAACCCGACGCCTCCCGAGCCTCATGAGGCCCTCAGCTGACCGCACTAATCCTGCAGGCATTAGCGTACTGCCAGGAATTCAGATAGGTGGCAGGAGGTTGGAGACTTCGGTGGGGGCTTTTGAGGATAAAGACCGCTGAGGTCATTGAGGGCAAACCTTGGGTTCATGGTCCTCCTGGTCTCCAGGTGGCGATCAGCTGTTTTAAATGTAACATTTTTAAACAACTTTTTTTCTCTCCTTGCTGATGTTTGCGAATTTAGCTGGACAAAATATGAATGGAGCCGATCAGTTTGTACATCTTGCTGGCTAAGGCGAACCTCAGGACAGATGTGAAGAGAATGTCCACATTTTGGAATAGTAGTAAACTTATCAAAACAATGAAATGACACAATTGTAAATGTGAGAGTTATGTTGTGATTAAAAGCATTCAGAATAAATGTTAATATAATTGATATATTTTAGCATTTTCAAAATGCAAAAAAATCATAGTCTTGACATTTTATCATCCAGCTTCTTGAGGTCTCAAACTGGGAAGCTTTTTAAACAGCACTGAAGGAACTGGACTTTCAGCTTTTTATTCATTATTTAGTCCAAGTGCATGTAAAATATCCAGCATGGCGCCTGTTGACGAGTGTAAAGGTAAACCTGAGCTGAGCATTTCCTCCTGTGCTTCCCCAGGGAGATCAGGCTTGGGGGGTAACCATGACGACAGCTTAGCCAAAGACTCGGGGAAGGCCTCGTGAGCGTTAAATAATAGCCTCCTGCCTTTTGTCAACGATAGGGGAAACCTGAGCGGATGCTCAACAGGTGCGACATGGAAAAGTATTCCCTTACGCTCCACACTCGTTGGATACATCCCACAGTCCTGCTAAAAGACTGCAGACGGCCACCCGTGTACGCAGCTGACCTGTGCGTGTGTTTATGTACGTGAACGTGTGTTGAGAAAACTGAGGATGTATTGTTGAGCCTGCTGGATGGGGCAAGGCGACAGATTGCAGAAGGCGGCCGCGTAATGAATGAATGAGATGGAGGGTTGGGATGAATAAAAACACAGCTGAGCAATTCCATGCAAATGTCAATCTTGCCATGAAATTTTTTTTCATCATATTGATATTTGGTGGTTTAAATACTTACGTGAGGTCTCTCTCAACGTTTTTAAAATGCTTTTTAAATGTTTAAAACGTTATTTTTTTAATAGTCAGGTAAAGATTTTAGAATTGAATTCATCATAAATGTGCACATAAAAATTTAAATAAAATAACTATTTTATGTTCCTGGAAAGTCATCTCTTCTCCATTTGTTTTGTATGTGTGCTTGGATATGTCTTGGATAAGCTTATACATTTCAACATGTTGCCTTTGCAATTCAGTAACGACGATTGACAAAATCCTACAGCTGTGTGACACCATGACAGGTGCCCTGTGCTGAAATCCATACCCACTCCATCCTCCCTTGCCCTCGGTCCTCTTATCACACAAATAACAGCAGGTGTGACCGCTTAATGTGTTTTCTGATGTCCGCGGAGACTCCGCGGGGTCTGTCAGTTGGTGAACGAAGGGTCTTTTCAACCCTCCAAGGACGGCAGCCGCACGGCTGTCTGCCGCAGGCGTTCCGGAGAGGCTGATATTTGAGATCTCAGCGGTTAAAAACCTCTTGTTCTCTCCTCTTTTTCACCGGCAAGATTACTTTACTTAGATTTCACTGAGATTTGAATTTTTGGTGGGTGGGGGAGAGAGTTAAAACCTCCGTTCAGCATCTGTTTACATCCAGATGGCCATCACTGCCCTGTTCTCTTTCATTTTTATACACCACAATAAAAGAAAGAAAGAGAGCTACAGTAAAGAAAAGTGCTTCTTCATTCCCCACATGGTTCAGGTAGGCCAGGTGTCTCGACGCAGGCCCACCTGCTGTTCTTCTTTTTTGACGGGCACAATAGAGAACATAAAGAGCTCAGAAGCGTCTTTGATTGGGAGCGACGGCAAGCAAGTGGCAACAAGGTTTCGAGTAAAGAGATGCTTTACACCAGCCAGGTGGGACGTAAGTCTTGTGTACAGGAACACCTGTGGATTTCATGCCAATGCAAAACATACAGACGCATGAATAAAAAGATTTCAAATGATTTTGTGCAGTAATTTCCCAGACTTTGATTATCATTTAATTAATTCACGCCGCTTAATCGAATATTCAGAAAGCACTGTTGTGGTGAAGGATTGTGTCATATTTGTATTTGTGTTATCTGGGTTCGCTGTATTTGTAAACAAACAATGGATGATAAGGAAGTAAATTACGTTTGGCTTCGTTCCAGCAGTAGGACAGAATAGAAAACGTCAGTTCCTTTATTGTGCGATACAGGGAAACTGTTTGTCAAAGAATTAGATTTTCTGCTATGTTTAATGTTTAACCACAGTTATGGACAATGCACTGCGTTTATATAATTTGCATAGATTTTTGCATAGTTGACCTTGTTTGAAATGTAAACAGATATTGTCACTGTGCAAGACAGGCATAACGTTCACCTCGGGCAAACAGGTGCGAGGAATAGGTTGATACCTTGATACTTTTTTGATGTAACAGACACAGTCCCACATAATCTTTTAACAGCCGTCAACAGCAAACCTTGTAGTTTGAAGTCTTTAAACAGTTTTAAAAAAGAAATTGTATTTGTTGTAAAAAGAGACATTATTATATTATATAGCTGTAATTAAATGCTCAATATTGGTGACTTTGAACCGTCTAAAAATATTTTTATGTTTCCATAATTGTGATTCAGGTTCTTATAGTGCTTTATACAAATCTTAATAGTTCTCACATATCGAACGCACAATTCTACTAGCATTATGTAACACTAATAAAAACACACATTTGTAAGCGCGGCATGCCATGTGAAGTAGTCTGACAGACTAAAAATATCTCGCTTCATAGATGCTGCTTTAAAAGTGATTATCCCAGCAGGAGAATCTGGATTGCTCATGTCTTCATTGTTTCTTTAAGAGCGTAATGAAGTCTCATTGAGCCAAACCACTGCAGCTGATCATAGTGACACTTCAATGACCACAGTATGTGCACAAAATTAGTTATTAGTAATTGCTGAGCATGTGGTTTTCTCCGCTGTGATGATTAGGGATTCACCAGTATTGAAATTGTGGCTGTTAAGCTGTAATTACGTTCCGGCTTATAATTGTCACTGTTGTGGATCATGTAAATCTATTAAGGCCCGTTCACACCATGGGCAACTGTAAAACAAGTAAAACATTATCTGGACAAAAGAGTAACAGTCTTTCTTTTAAATTTGCATTATACATACATATGTGTTTTCTTTCAAATGCCTCTCTGTGCATTGTAAGTGGATCAATACCATACGGGTGGGGTGGGGTGGTGTTGGGTGCTGACGGTATCAGAATGCTGTTGGGTTTTATCGAGCACAGTGATTCAGCAGGTTCAGATTGCTGCGGATCATACTGATTCACTGCACCACCCTGAAATCTTCCTCATTCTGTTCCTCCATTGTCTGTTGCTACCCAAACGTTGATTTTGTGTGATGAACGGCAAGAAACCTGTAAGCAGTTTTTCAATTATTAGCATGCGGTGTAACATTAACCGCTGACAATTAAATCCACTTAAAACTGTATTCATTGTGATTTACACAGTTTGATTATTGTGTTTACAATTTCATTAAGATAAAACTCTTGTCTGTTACTACTTCTTCAATCTTCAGGACCTGCCAGCAACGTGCCACCGGTTTATGGTCTTGATGTGACAGATGTGAGCAACTGGGAGACAACAGTACTGACTCCTGCTTTAGAAATACTGGAGTGCCTTCAAAAGGTTCGACTTTCTCGATACGTTTTCCTTTCGTTTTGTTTATTTCTTAGCGTTTATTCACCGTCCCTCTCCTTTGCAACTCTTTCAGGGAAAGCAGCCATCCGTGCAGCCATTCAAACCAGAGGGGGCGGGGACACGAAACAAGCGGGCGCATCACATGTGTGATCTGTGCGATAAGTTGATCATCGGCAATTTGGAATGGACAGGTGAGATTTCGCACTTGTCGTTTTAAAGAAACGTACAATACGGGATATGACACTAATATTTGACCTCTTCTGACCTCCAGCACATCAGAAATCCAAAAACCATCTTTATCAAGTCCGCAAAAAGAGAAAAGCAGAGCAGGTCACAGATCAGCCCCAGGACATTAAACCTGAAAATGTGAGTGACGGGCAGGTCCCGCTGCTGTAGTCCTCTGGCTCTGCCTTGTCTTTTAGGGTCAAGCTAACAGATGGACCACAGAAATTAAGAGCTTTTTAAGATCAATAGTAATCTTTCAAGAAAATACTTTCTGTCCTCTGTGATGGACATGAGGTAGCCGTAGCGATTCCTCAACTGTCCCCGTGGGGAACACAATGCACTGCTGGGTCTGTAATATTTGGACACCTGGATTTTATGGTTTTTCCCATCGTCTGTAGACCAAGTTATGACTAATTTCTGGATTTACGTTCTTGAGCTGGACAGATGTTTTAAACCACAGAAGCACACAGAAATGCATTAACCCATTTGCCTTTTCTGTCTGGACTGCGTGATGTTGTTGGATTAATTTTTTTTACACTTATCAAGAGGATTTTTTATCATCAGAATCAAGACCTTTCTTTCCTTTCAGTGCCTTTGTGCTTCTTCTCTGGACATTCAATCAAAACATTCAAGATATGAAACTGATTTTAGAAAAACGTTTATATGGATTTCTGTTCAGAATGACGTCTATCAATTTATAACTTATGTAACTGTAATTATGTAATTAAAGTGCTTTTTTGAGTTAAATAATACTCTGCGGATTTGTGTTTATCTGATGAAATGGCTTAGATAAAAAGTCATCAGGGTAGCCTGGACCATAAGCCTCCAATACTTCACAGTCCTTGTTGGCGGAAAGCCACCATCTACCTCATTTCGTGTTGATGTCAGTATTACTGTGTGGAATTTTAGCAGGATCGCAGCCTACACTCGTTACCCCCCCGTCCGGGCTAAATATACATCACACATACAATAGCTGGAAGGGAGTGTGTTTACATAGTGTGCGAGTGAGTGGCTGCCCCACATTTGCGCTGATTTGGGTCACTGATTTGGACGGAGCGGGTGCCTGTGATTCCGTTATGAGCGGGGTTGACCGACAGCCTCTCATCTTGTGTTTGTGTCTTATTTTTGGCTTGGCGGGAAGGTCTTGGTGGTTGAAGTGAGCTTCCTTTTGATGGATAAGAATTCTTTTAGATCAGACGTTTGTGAGGATGAAAGGGAAAAGAAGCTGGAGTCATCTGTCATGTGTTCAGTGAGTGAGTTGATGAAGCGTAGAGGTAAACAAGTTTTGTGAAAGAAATGCTTCATCATCTGACTAAAAGTTTGAATTTATTTATTTAGTTTTTATTACACAGGCCTCTGGAATACTTGATTGTGATTGATCAGTCGTGACATTCCAAGTTATGTTATTCCAGGATAACAACTGCTCAAAACTAATAACACGGTCTTATCTGAGGCAACTTGACCTTAAAAATAATTGACTTATGAATGAATTAGAAAGAAATATGCCTAATTAAAAACATATATGAGATTACATTACAAATGATTAAACCAAATTGCTTATTCTTGCAGAGGTAGAAATCCCATTCACTATATTTTTAGACTCGGGCGTCTCTTTTAACGGCCAAAAATCGCAACTTCACGCATTCTTACCTGTGAACGTCTCATTCATATCTGAGCTTTCACATGTTTACCTGTTTGGTGTTTTAAGATGTAAAGGTTATTGGGTGTTGACAAGTTTAGGTAGATTTCCTCTGTCGCTCTTTGTTGAACGCATGGTTTGCTGTTGTAAAGGTGTGATGTGTTTGTGTTGTAAAGCAACGTTTGTTTACCTCGTGCTGGGATTATAAGCCGATTTAACACCGCTGTTGGCTCGATTATTCTCGTTTACCCTCCTAACTGCTGATTCATGCGTTAAATAAAAGGGAAACAGCTGATGTAATGTTTCAGTGGCATAAGTTAACCTACCCTGAGAACTGGAGAACTGGGTCAAGTTTGTTTGCTTTGTTAGCTTGTTATGTTCAGTCACGCAGAAAGCTGTGATTGTGCAAGGCTTATGTGTGCTTCTTCTCTGGTGACATTTTCAGTCAAATGTTGAAATATCAATTCTCACAGAATGTATTTATTACCAATACATTAAAGCATCTGTTTATATTTTACTAAAGCTCCAGACATCAAAGAATATCAGTTTATGCAAGAGTTATCTATTTTATCAAATGCAAATATCCATGCGTTATGGATGTGACAAAAAAAAGAACATGTGTTTTTGAAAGGCAACAAACTTTATAGGATTTCTGTGAATTAAATGCACAAACCAAGAGCAATAATACCCAAAAAAATGGAGAAGAGATGACTTTTTAAAGAATATAAAATAGTAATTTTATTATAATTTTCATGTGCATCGTTTATAAGGAATATGGGCTGTAATTCTGTAAACAGCACTTTACCCGACTATTAGAAATCATGCTTTAAACATGAAACAAAACTTTGAGAGTATAATATTGACAAATATTGACATCTGAGCTATCAGTATGATAAAAACCATTGCTAAAAACAATACTTTTACACGTTTGGCTTATATTTCCTACTTGCACTACACAAAATAATAGTTTGCAATGGTTTCCTCCTGATACTACATTAAGATGTTGGTTGCTGGTTTGATTCCCAGTACCAGCAGGAAACAACTGAGGTGCCCTTGAGCAAGACACCTTAGCCCTAATTGCTCCCAGTGGGCCACTGGTAACTTGTAAGTCGCTTTGGATAAAAGCGTCTGCTAAATGAATAAATGTAAGATGTAAATTTAATGTTCTTAAATGTCTCAATACGGCATACTTCATGCTTAAAAGCACATTGCCATTGTTAGCTTAGTGCATCCTTGTCATTCTTAACAAAAGTGTAAACGACATTCTTTCTGTTCTTGGGAACATTCATAACTCATTTATTTAAATAGGGGTCACAGTTAGGCACAGTCTATTCCCTTCACCGGCCCAGTAACCTTTGAAACCCAGCCGACATGCTTGATTTGCTTTCCCTTCATCATCTTATCTTTCTTACCTTCACCTTCTTTGATAACCCCCATAAACTCTCTCTCTCTATTTTCCTCTCATCTTACCTTTCTCCTCCATTACCTCAATATCATCCTAAATGGAGAGCTCATTTCTTCTTATTCTCTCTTGCCTCCTTGTTTTTCCTGCGCTATTGGTCTCCATCTCTCATTTTCTCTCTCTGTAATGATAGAGTAGAGAATGAATCATGTTGTTCTGAAGTGCTTTAGAACAGTCTGTACACACAGTCCTTACCAGAGGTCAGCTTTGTGTCTAAGTAATGACCGTGCAGCAGACTGCAGTTCAAGCACACAGTCTTCCTTTACTGTAGAGCCACTTAAAGTATATAATGCATTGCAGAAACCAGGAATGCTGATAGCATAGTTTTAAAGCTTTATAGTTAAAGTCTGTTTATGTGCATTCAGAGGCACAGGCACATTCAGGAGTATTTATGTTTCTGTCAATCTCTGGTGTGCACTCCCATACAGTATGTGTTATGACTGACAGGTGTTTAGAGCTTGGATTTATTGATTTCTGTAAAGTACATGCTTGTTGAAAAAGCCAGCCATCCCTATGTCTCTGTATTAATCTCAAAGCTTTTCTTGGTGTGGTTGTACGTTTGGTCGGTCAGACTAAAGCTCTGTTTTAATACCTACTTACTGAAGCACGCTACTGACACGAAGTCTGTTCTTAAGGGTCTATTTTATTAAATCATTTATTCACCCTCATGTCATTTTAAACCTATTTGACTTTCTTTCTTCTGCACAACACAAACGAAAATATGCAAATGTCTTTTCTAGTTTTTACCAAAGCTTTTCATCATACTGATAGCTCAGATGATCATATTTGGCAAGTGTTTTAAACATGATTTTTCATTGTCATGTACTGTGCTGTTTTTAGAATTGTCACATCCAGAACAGCATATTCCTCATAATTTCATTTTAATGTCATATTATTTAAATTTGTTGGGTATTATTGCTTCTGGTTTGTGCATTTTAATTTACAGAAATCCTACAAAGTATGTTGCCTCTCAAAAATGTGTGTTCTTTTTTGTCACATCCATAATTTCATTTTTCATTCATTTAAAAAAATAAAAATAAAATGTGTATAGACTGATATTTTTTGTGTGTCTGGACTATATCAGCAGGGCTTTAGTAAAATATAAACAGATGGTTCAATATATTGGTAATAAATACATTCGGTGACGATTTACATTTCAGGTTTTGACTGAAAATGTCACATCCATAACGCTGGAATTACCTAAATTAAGGAACTACTTTTAAACAACATTGACCCCTATTGATTTCTTTTTAGACATAAAAGCACAACTCAAGACATTTCTCAAAATATCTTACTTGATTTGCTATACGTGTGTAAAATCGTCACTTCCTCTGCAAGGTTTCAGGATGGTTAGATTGCTGACTAAACAGCAAAGCAACTTATTAGGTTTTGGAAGAGAGCTTAGTGTGTGTGTGCTTCTGCTAAAGCCCACTATATATTTTATTGTTTGGATTGGGTCTGTGTAGACAGAAGCAGCGTGATCGCTCTTAAACTCTCCTTTCGAGTCTACAAGATAATCTTAATCCCCTTAGACAAAACACTAGGCCATCTGGAGCTGCCTTGACAAATGCAGCTAATAAACCGGCTTTCACAGCCAGTCAGACACAAACACGGCTAATAACAATAACACTTGTTTAGTGTATGTTGATTCTAGCTAGCTCCCTAGCTCTAGCAACCGTCTATGAAAACACCGAAGTAGATAATTAAAATGACGTAATGCAAAACGTGTCATTTATGCGTTGAACTGTTCGTAAGAGCACGTGAAAGAGTGAAATTCAGTCAACATGATTCGCAGTTCCTGTTTCATGTTTACTCCAAAGTGTGAATAATATTTTCATCCGTTGGTGTGTGGGAGGCAGCAGTAATAATAAATGTTATGAAGAGGTTTTGACACAAACACTAAAGTTTGTAATCTCTTGTTTTCACCGTAAACTTGTTTGTGAGCCTGTAATGCGGGATCGTGTTGATATTGAAAACATCCATGACTTCAGCATTAGCGCTTGTTTTTAACACTATTACACGATGCTGTCAACTGGAAAACACGTTATTTCCTGGCACAAGACATCATGTTATCGTTTTGGGGCTGATATCACAGATTTAGCCCTAACCCAAACACGCGACACCATAGTTTACCGAAGGCCGGGCCTGTTATCTGTCCACATCCAAGGTTATAATTTGTGCCATTTCTTCTCTCACCGTCAGTTACATTCCCGGCATATTTGATGGATATTTAGTCTGGTTGATTTTGTTTGCTGTAAATCCTGATGGAATGATGATGATAATTGTTTATACACATATAAACCACCCTTGCTTTCGGCTTGCAGCACCCATGTGGTAGACTGATAGAGCGAGACTGACAGGACATTTGGATGACCCCGTTTCCTTGTTTGATTTGGCCGTCAGCCTGTCTGCGCCTCTCTATCGCCCTGTTTGAACTTGATCCATGGGTCCTGCCAGTTTAACCAAGCAGCTACGCCTGTAAAGACCTATGAATCCTGTTATTCTGACCCATAGTTTTATAGGATCTTCATCAGAAAGCCTCAGGGTATTGTTATCTTCGCAAAAACACAACATTCAAATTCCAAACATCTCTAGGCATGAATGTCATGCCTGTGGAAGACTCGCGTTACGAGCTTGTAGCACATTCCTGCGGTGAGGGAAGGACCTTGCTTGGTAATGTCTCTCAGCAGTGGATTGGACACATTGGTGTGGCCTTACGTGGTGATCTTCACCACACACATCTCGAGGTCATCAGCTCTCAAAAACAGACATGCTCCCTGCGGTACGATTGAGAAAGATCATCTCGAGCATCATTTAGCTCTTCGGAAAGCTGTCGTGGTTTTATTGTACGCTCTCCATCCTCTTTATCGTCTAGTTCGTTGCACCTGGTACCTGTATCAGGCTATTAAAAACTGCCGCAGGTCTTTTCCTGAGAGTTTAGGTGACTCGCGTTTGCATAAAGCTGATTACAGCCATGAAGTAACAGTTGACCGAGTTCAAAACAAAAACACTTTCTGATCGTTTACATCTGCAGATAGGAGGAGGAAAGCGATGACAGGCAGAGGAAAGATGTACCACTGTTTAAGTGTAAATGACTGTCGATCAGAACATATTTGATGGTTAGGAACGTGAAACATGGCCGTGACAATCAATCACAGAACACGGCCAATCAGAACGGGTTTATGATGCCGCCCCACACACTCCACGTGTGAAATATGTGCATGTTGTATGTCACAAGCAGCTGTTTTCATATAATGCCGGTCAGCACTGTTGCTGTGTTGTTTCTGAGTCCTTATAATGACCTGAAGTCGGTTTATGTAACTGTACTCCATAACACATTTAATGTGAATTCTTTTATGAGCACAACCTCCCTCCCCTAATATTGTTTGTTCTTTTTCAGGCCACTGGTCAGTGTTTGTGTCTTTGTTGAGTTTGTGTTGTTGAGGAAGCTCCTGGGTATAATGCAGGATATCTGTGGAGTTCTGTTTGTTGTCAGAATGGCTTACAGGAAGCAGGCACCTGTTAAACACTGCTGATTCACTCCGCTTTTGTTTGACAGGAAGCAGCACACACACGGGCTCTCTTCCCTCCTTTACTGCCAGCTGGCGAAGCATTACTACAGATTTCCATCTCACACACAGAGATATGGATGATACACTTGAATATGTCCTTAAATTATCTTTATTTACTTGCGCTCTCTCTCTCTCTCTCTCTCTCTCTCTCTCTCTCTCTCTCTCTCTCTCTCTCTCTCTCTCTCTCACTCTCACTCTCTCTCTCTCTCTCTCTCTCTCTCTCTCTCTCTCTCTCTCTCTCTCTCTCTCTCTCTCTCTCACTCTCTCTCTCACGCTCTCTCTCTCTCTCTCTCTCTCTCTCTCTCTCTCTCTCTCTCTCTCTCAACACTCCCCCATCACAGATTTTCATGTCACCCCATGAGTAAGTTGCTTTCTCACTTTGTCTTACATCAGCATTCTTCACATTCTTCATTACTGTTGCTTTTAACTAGTCGAGAGTGAAACAGAAGTCATCATTCATTGTAATTTAATTGCAGAATGTAAATGAACCCTTAAATAAGGCTACTATGCTATGCCACGCTATTCATTTGATTAATATATTACTTTACAACGATGTAAATGGAAAAATCTTTGGCCAAAGAATGCTGTTTTTGTAAGCGGCCTTTTAGTTCTGCAGCTGTTTTAAACCTCAAGCGCATTTTGTTTGCAGTTTTGATGTTAAACTCACTTTTGGGTATTATAAACATCTTGCAGAGTTTTTCTCTGTCACAGATGCTTGTACTGTAGCTTGCTCACAGGGGCCTTTAGGACATTAGGCATGATTTTTGTAAAATGCTTTGAAAAAGATTGTGAAAAGCACTATGCAAATAAAAATGACTTGACTAATAGCGGTTAGGAGCTCAGAGGGAAGCATAGATTCCTCTGGTGTGAATATGTAAGAGCTTTCTGGAGGTGTCAGAACATTAAAGTAGTAGTTTGCACAAAAATAAATATTCTGTCATCATTTATTCACCCCTCATATTTCAATCCCCATGATATTTTTTTTTCTCTGTAAAACACAGTGGTGTAATAATACATAGAAAAGTATCTTTATATAAGCTTCTCACACTCTCTAAATATACTGGTGTTGAATGCATCAAAGTAAATGCGTCAGATGTGCCAAAACATTGATTTTGTTGCAACATTACAACTCTTCAAAAATAATACTACAGCTTAAAACAGGCCACAATTGAAGTTGAGTAAAAGTTTTCCCTATTGCTATAGCCATCAAATCTCGTTTATGCATTTTAAATTTCAAAGTATTCAAACTTTGCCTATATTATGCACAAATGTGAATGATATTTTGGAGGTATAGTGACGTAGTAAAATTTTTATTAAAAACTTTCTGATTACTAGCACAAGAGGTGTATGGACTACAAATATTTTTCAGAGTTTTCAAAATAGTTTTGTATGATTTGGAATGAACGTAAATGTGTTTTTAGGTGAACTGGTCCTGATGAGGAAAGCAGTTATCTGATTGGGTGAGGCAGATACTTTATTCTCTGTCTAGGTCACATTTAGAGGACACATGATGTGAGAGGCCTGCAGGGAGACATCTGAGGTTTTGCGTTCATCTCCTTCTGTGAATACTAAATGGTGCCAGTATTAAGAGGAAACTGGTCCTGTAGTGCTGTACTTTCTAAACCGCATGTGCATTTGTATTACGATCCATCGTTCGGTTTGAA
This sequence comes from Beaufortia kweichowensis, assembly GCA_019155185.1. NCBI lineage: Eukaryota > Metazoa > Chordata > Actinopteri > Cypriniformes > Gastromyzontidae > Beaufortia > Beaufortia kweichowensis. The sequence goes on from CM032809.1 coordinate 10,769,411, forward strand.
ATGGCTTGGCTTGTGTTTGTGCGTTTGCTGCTTAAATGTCTCTGTTGGGAAGAACAGTGTGTGCTTCAAACTTTTCTGTAAGCTAATCTGCATATTAATACTGCGTGTATGAGGCAGCGTGTGTCCGTGCTGGATGTTGTGTGTCTTTGGTGTAGAATGTTACAGCTCTGCAGATTTCCTGCCTTGTTATGTAATCCGAGGGCAGCGGGTTTTTTCCTTCCTTGAGCGGTTGCTTTGCCTCTCTCTTCCACTGCTTCCTGTTTTCTCAGTGGCCCACTGAACCTTTTCCCAGACACAGGATGAGAGAAGGCGCTCAGCTGGAGGACACGCCCACCATGACTCACTGAATGCTGGTTTTCCCCCAATACCCCAGAGTCTTATTCTGCTTTTCTGCGTGTATTAAAATAATCGACACTGTAAATCCTTGACATTCCCTAACCTGGATATATGCCTTGTGAATGCGATTATTGGCATTATTGCTTGTATTAGGGATTTAAAAATTTAGTTTTAAAATACATTTTTGGTGAAAGAACAAAAGAAGATATTTTGGAGAATGTTGGATTTTTATTATATGGACACAAAACCACTAAGACATTTATCAAAATATCTTCCTTTGTGTTTCACGAAGAAAATAGTGATATAGGGGTTTTGAATGACATGAAGGTGAATAAATGATGACAGAATTGTGATTTTGGTGAACTGTTTCTTTAAACAATCAGAGTTACAATATTTGTTTGGCTGATGTTAAAACTGTTCAAAATGTCATAGTTACTTTGAAGAAGATAACTAAAAGTTGAGAAACTTAAGGTTGTGCTTTGTTGAATTACAACATACCACATAGCAAAGAGTGAGCTTGGCAAACCACTAATGTCATCTTCAAAGTCATTAAAATCTAGTTATTCAGTTACAGATTAATAAGTAGAATAAGGAGTAGTCATGTGGTAAATGATACTGCCAAACGGGTAAGGAGAGGGTTTTATGCAAGAGTCTGTACAAATCCCAGCTCGAATCTGGAAAAAATGATTTTCACCGGCTTGAGGTCAAAGACTTTATGTAATGTTGGTTTGTTCTGTTTTCCTGAACAGAAATTTTTCCCCCTGCGGTCTATGTTTAGCTGTGTCAATATAGGTCAATATCAAGTAAAAAGCACTTGTGTGTCAGCCGTCTTAAATAACAGCTCAGCAGTCTCTTGTATCCCGTCTTCCTTTCAATTCCTTTTCTCATTTAAAACAGTCTCTTATTTCTCAGCATCTTTCGCGCCAAAACCGATACACGAACGCAAATGTGGGTGTCAAACATTTCTCTTTAACCCTTAGTTATCTCTATACACACTGCTGCATGTTCTGTTTCGACAATGTGTGTGTGTCACAATGCTTGAATTCTGTGTATATCTTACATATGGGTGTGTGTGTATAACACTATCTCTTTCTTCAAGCTGTGTATAACCGTGCCTGTGTGTTTCTAGATCAAGGCTGAATGTTTTCACTGGTTGCCTGGGTACAGTGGGGCCGGTTGCCGCGGGAGACCGAGATGGGAGTGGCCAGAGCCGGTCTGCTGCACTCTAGCTGCAGTTTAGCGCGCTGGCTTTCCCGCCATCTGAGCCGCCGCGAGGGAGGAGCATTGGCACAAAGACAGAGAATAGGAGGCTTTCCCGCCAAATGCCTCGCATGCAAATTAGCCCTGGTGGGAGGGGCGTGCAACCCTTTGCTGCACTGTTAACCGTTTCACTGCCGAAGACCAGAATAGATCTCGACACTCTTAAAACATGTCGTCTCTGTGCACTTCCAATTTAAGAGATTGGAGATGAATTGCTTTAACATTGCCTGAAAATGAGTTTTCTCATGAGTGTTTACTGGGAATTTTGGCCTTAATTACACATTGGTGTGGAAAGTTTGCATGCTGAACTACTGCTAAACAAAGGTTTTATTGAGTGGTTATACGTTTATGACTTTAACTAGACAGCTGGGTATTGTTGTGAAGTGTTTTTCATGTATTTTGAGTTTCGAGGCTGTTTAATAATGATGTCTCTATACCATCTCATATAGAGCATCTTTCTTGCTGATTGTAATGTTACGTCCTTTGGTGACGGATCAATAATATATTTACAGTAGAATGACCTAGTGTGTCATAAACATACACAGTAGTTACATATTGGCTGAACGAACCCTTTAAAATTGTGATATACAAGCTGTATGGGCAATTCCAGCATTATGTATATGACATTTTCAGTCAAAACTTAACATTTTCACAGAATGTATTTATTACCATCCAACCATCTCTTCATATTTTATTTTCATTATCTTATTTTTTATTTCATTTTCTAAACGCCTGTAAATATAGTCCAGACATGAAAAAAATATCAGGTATGGATTGTGTTTACATAAAAATAGTGATTTTATTTTAATTTTCATGTGCCTATTTATGAGGAATATAGACTTTTATGGATGTGACAACTCTGAAAACTTGATCTGACTATGAAAAAATCGTGATTTAAATATAAAACGTGCTTTAAAAACTTTGAAAAACACCTCATATGGCTATATAAACCACTAAATATTGATATCTCAGCTATCAGTATGATGAAAAACTTTGATAAAAACTTTAAGCTGGACATTTGCATGGAATTTCTCGTTTTATATTAGAATGTGATTTATATAATAGGATTTAATACACAAAGCATTCACAACCATGCTAAAACAATAAAAACCTCACAGAAATTCTAATGGTGTTAATGGATTTAATGGTTATAACAGGACTTGTATTGGTTTTAATGGAAACTATAATGGTTTCTGCTGATAATGTGTTGACATCTATTGGTGGGATGTTATCTGGTGGATGGGAAACAATAACACCATTAAATCCTACTGGAATATACCCAAAACACTACACGAAAGACTTTTGTAATGGTTTTACAGCTGATGGTCCACAGTAATAGAAATCATTAGAATTTGCATTTCATATAAATATGATACAATAATGTCATTTGTTGTTGTTGATGATATATTTGCATGGCTTATTCACGTGTAAATGTGAACGTTTGGATTGTGTTTTTACAGTTGGGTGTGGGTGTGGACGGGGCAGGTGGAGGTGATGGCGGTTGAGAAATGTAACCGCAGTTCTTACAACTCTGTGCCAAGTGTTACACTGAACAATAGAAAAAGGAAATGCACACAACGACTTTACTATCACTTACCTACATTTGTGTTAAACACTGAAGCAGTCTAACAACACGACACGGCGCGCGCGCGCCTCGACTCCTACGCGCGCCCCGCGCGGTAACCGTCACCGGGCTGGACCTTCCCCTCCGGCTAAAGAAACTTAAACTATAGTTCCCTCTCTTTCTTCTACGGGGGCGGGACGGGCCGGTTTGTTTAGCAGTACACCTGTCAACCGACCGGCACCTCTTGAACTTACAAATACCGCTGCGGCAGATCCCGCCGCGACTCATCGCGATATTTGCTGGATCACTCATGTTTACTGGGTCGGCACCGCACCCGTTTAGACATGTACTGGGTTTACGACAGCATAATCTATGAAATATTTGTATAACGTACAGAATAAAGAAATAAACATTTGCTTAAACCCACACTGAAATATGATATAGGCCTATTCAAATATGTTTGAAACACATGTTCATATATGGCAATATATCAGATTTCTTTATGGAATGAAGAACTTTACAAATTGAAAAGAAGTTAATTATACTGATGTAATTAAAAACTAGCACTGCTGAAAATCAAACAATAGAAACCATCACAAAAATTAAATAGACTTAAATGGGTTTTAATGGAAACTATGGTCTCTAATGGTAAACCAATAACACTATTAAATCCTACTGCAACAAGACAAAACAAACAACATGAAGTTATTTCCTAATGGTTTTAATGGTATTTGTAATGGAAACCATTCAGATTTGTATTCAACAATTTTTTTAACGATATGGGTTTTTCAGTATAATTAAATCTTAGATTATTACATTTGGTCTCCCTAAAGCTTGATTGTAGTTGCATCCTTGTGTTAATTGTATCATAGCAACACAATTAGGAACATAGTCTGCTCTGTGTTACTTTGGTATGGTGCATTATTCATTGTGTAGTGTCGTATTATGCAGATTTCAGTTTTTCTGTGTTTTCATAAATATTTATTATGTATAAGTGTATGTTTAAGTAAATCAGTTCTTTACACAGTAATGTTTTATTAATAACCATATACAATCTAATTTTCATCTCTTCATGTGCTCTAATGCCCCAGATGATTAAAAACCTTTTGCAGTTATATCCACCAGTCCTATCCTTAATCTTTTGTAAAGATGTAGTAACATTTAGGTGGGTGTAAATGTTTTAATAAGGGTCATAATGAAGCTATAAAAATATAAAGGCCCCGGTATTGTATGGCTGCAATGCGAGTGAGAGAATACCCAATGTTAATGCTATACTGCCCCCTCGTGGTAAGATATTAGAATGAACCTACTTTATGTATATCCTCACACTCTTTAAAATAAAGGTGCTTTATGATGCCTTAGAAGAACCATTTTAGACTAAATGGTTCCATAAAATTTTAAAGAACTTCCTACAAAGATTCTTTGTAATGGAAAAAGGTTCTTTAGACTATAAAATGTGAAAATGGTGCTTTTAATAACCTTTGACAGAAAGGTTCTTAGGGGAACCAAAAATGTTTTTTCTACGGCATCACTGTGAAGAACCTTTTGAAGCTCCTTTATTTTTCAGTGTATGTATATTTAAACTCTATTCAAAACGTTTATCTGATGCTTCTATGATAGGGTTGTCACACTAAAAAATTGTATAAAGGCGTTGTCATGAAGATTTAAGTCAAAGGTCTAACTGTTAATACAAATGCTTGTGTTTTCCAGCAGTGGGTTTGTATAGTGTTGCCAAACTTAAAACCCATTTTAAAAGACATTTGTTTTGTGAAGTCTATTATTTATGAATATGTATATGTATACAGGTAATTGTTTGAAGGCATAGTGCTTGTCTGAAGATTTAGTGACAAATTTCTGAAAGTTTTATTCATAATCCTTTGCTTGAAGTGATGATGTTGCAGTGAGAGCAGCACCACGGACAGCAACGCAGAGAGAATGAATAGAGTCAGAACATGAAGTCCTCGCTCATTCATCACAGAAAACTGCTGTCATTTATTCACTGAAACACATTTCTGTGACATTGAATGTTTCGTGATTAAGGTCTAAAAAGCTAGGACAGAACTCTTTGTTGAATGTAGTAAATGACAAGTTTATTTCTTGCACAAAATGTACAAAATAACAAGCGAATGGACGGCCCCGTCCCCCACCCTGCCCTGTTTCTCTTTATTCCCCGCTGATATGAAGTTGAAGATCTGGAACATGTCTACAGCAAGTCCGATGGTCCAAGCCAAAACGCATGGTCTTAAAGACAACACATACCCAATTCAGATTCACAATTAAAAATGAATAAAAACACCATATTTACAATCTTCTCTCAACTTTTACAGCATGCCATCTATATATTCATACAGAGTTTGCTTTTCAACATAACTCCATGTAGAAAACGCATTAGAAGATCAAATCAAGTGTTAGACTAATGAGACATCCAAAATACGGCACTGCTTTTTAATTTCATTCGTTTGTTTTAAACCCACTTGTTTCATTACAATTTTAATTCTGCATTTCTAACAGAACAAAAGAAATCTCTATTGAATATTTGTGTATAATACCCCACAAGGTAATTGTTTTTTATTTACACCAAGTCTTAAGGTTTAGGTTCAAGCCTGATTTTAAGATGTCAGTTTTCCCTGTCATCACAAGAGATTCAAAACATCTGATTTTAGATATCACTCAAACATCACACAGCGTATCACTTCTGGTTATCTAAAAGGCAATGTCTCATTTGGCAATGACAACAAACCCAACATTGTTATGTTGTCTTTCTCAATGCTAAATCTAATTGTTCCTGAATTAATTATTATTTTTTGTAGATGATATTTGTAATATGGCCCTCCATCAGATGATATAAGAAGCAGATATGGCACAGGGCAGAATGTGTGTCGCATCTGTAATGCAGTTTCATGGCTTTTACTTGGTTCGTTTAATTTTAATGACTAAAATTTACAAGAGGAAACAAACAAAATTCAAGATATTTAAAGGATCGTTCGTATTATGATATGTACAGCTGGCCGTGACGTTCCACAGATGAATTATTATCATTTTTCTGGCTTGTACATTGGCGTGAAGGCATTTAAAATGAATGGCTGTGTTTGTGTTGTTACCTTGGTAGTATTGCTGTACAGCACTAGTGAGCGAGTCTAGCAAAATGCTTCATTTCTTTACAAAACTATCCTGTGCTTTCTGAATATTTACAGCTGAATGAAACGTAAACCTATCTCTGTTTATAGCACGTTTATGATTTTCATTGATATCAGCAGAGAAATGGTGTTTCAAGTGCGATGCGTCTTATCTTTACATCTTGTAACGTTCTTCCGAAGATGCCATGGACTGCAATGTTATCAGGAAACCCACAAAATTTTCAGATGAAGCATATCAAGAATAATGAGGCAAAGGCATTAAAATCAGATCAAGTAAATGCATGAATATGGATTATACACAGTTTCAAGCCATTCTGAAAATCTTTTCTGTGAAGTGGGATTCCTGTTATTTTCAAGTGTGCAAAAATACTCTCAGACGTACCTTGGAATATGAGCCATTTTTGTTGGTGGTTTTATCTATCACTTTAACTCAAATCGTTTTATTATGTGTTTTGAAAGACCTTTATATCCATTTCGGATATTAGGCTGCAGTTTTGTTCAATGGTTGAATCTTAATATACATATATATATATCTACTCTTCCTGTTTTATAAAATGACACACGATGATGAACCATCAACAATCTGTATATATATATATATATTTATTTTCATATTCCTTTCTCTTTTCTAGAATATCTTATTTAATTTGAGATCAAGTTGCATTGCGCTCTTGTAAACAAACATGTTTCGGAGGTTCGCCCACGTTTGTCAGCCACCTTGGTTTGTTTTCTGACAGTCTTTCTTTGTTGTCAGCTCCTCCTCTTTCAGCTTTCATTGAAGCAGGGCCCTTATTTGTTTAGAGGTGCTGTCATCATTTAAATGTCTTGTTGTGTACCTGCAAAAAAGAAAGTGTTCAGAAGTCACAAATGTAGTGCAAACACTTGTCAGACAAAAAACATCAAGGTAATGCAATAATGCTACAGTATCAGATGGTAATACTATGGTACCTAATTATTGCCATATTTATACAATGGTATACAGTGGTGAAGTATTTATGATATTCAAATGTACTTCAAAAATAATATTTTGCTCTAGTGATTTGGACACTCTTCCCACTCACCTCAGTGCATTCAACAGGCCCTCCACGCTGTTTGAAGGCTGCTCTTTCAACACCTTGATACAGCCCTTCATCTGCACAACACACACATGTTAAAATATAGCTTTAAAGAAAGGTCACCACCTTGTTTTCCTCACCCCTGACCGTGATCATGGATCCTCACCCACCTACACATAACCGCTACATCTGCCATGTACAACCGAAAGCCCCTCCAGCACTATTCCAAACAGATTTAGCAATACTAAACACACACTGTGTAACTTTTTCCACCTATTGGATGAATAGTTTGCACAAAAATCAAAATACTTCAATCTTTCCCTACCCTACTGAACAATTTTTTCTTCTATAAACACAATTAGGCAGAATTTCCCAGGCTGCACCTTTCTATATAATGAATGTGAATGGGGACTGAAGCTGTTGAGCTCCCAAAATCAAGAAAAAGTACCAAGTAATTATTTTTGGATCTTCACAGCATCAACAGCATTAATATTCTGCCATCTCTTAATATGTTTCACCAAAAGTCATACAGCTTTGTAAAAACATTTTTGTGTGAACTGTTCCTTTAAGAAAGCAGTTCAGTTATGTAATAGTCTCAGAAACATTGCGTTTGTATTGTTATATTACACATTGTTATATTGTCACAAAGTGGCCCTATAAATCACAGATAAAAATGATCAAAATAAGTAGTATCTGCAAACACACAATGCCAGAATTGTTTGATCTTTATTCTGTGCGTACAGTGTATGTATAAAAGTAGATTTGTTTTTAAATGTATAATTATATAGAACTGTATCTTACATCAATCTTGGAGGTCTTGGCAAAGGCACCCACTGGATGAACGTGGTCATAAAGGATGATGACGCCCACCATCACACGCATGCAGAACAGCATGGTGTCTGTGTTAGTGAAGCGGCACCTGTACTCCCTTCACACAGAAAATAACCATCACTTTAGTCAAATTAAACTTGCTCTACATGGGTGTTTTTAGTACCATAATGTGAATTTAACAGTGAATCGGATGAACTCACGGAGTCTCCAGCATGACACGGCACACGCAGGCCATAGTGCTCAGGCAGTCTGTGGTGTCTTCAATTGGCAAAGTCTTGTTCTGCAACATGCATGTGGATTAACACCATACCAGTAACAGCCTCTAGGGGGCAACAACGTTTAACAACTTTTCATATGCTGATCAAATCTAAACTCATTCTCAACCCCTAAAGTTATTCAACAGAATGTAATATTATGTTAACTTACCTCAGACACAAACTTAGTCGTGGCGTTGCTCAGGGTTTTGAGCATGGGCGTGGCTTCAGCATAGAAGAGGGACATCCGATTGGCCATTTCATTATTCACTTCATTCTCCGCCTCTAACTATAATGCAAATCATGTGAATTAAGTAATGCATTAACCTCTGTACAGAAACATGGCGTGTAATGTAAATGTCAGCGTGAACAACCTATTAGAGATGTTTTATGCTTTCTGCAGTTTGTTAATCTCACCTGCTGGTTGTTCAGTCGATTCCTACTAATGGTCCTCCTATAGTAACTGAAGTCATTCTGTATGGCTGGATTTGTCATCTAGCAATGAAAGAATTAAAATAACATGGTAAAAAAAATGTCTAGGTTATTTCTATCATAAAGAGAAGACAGACCTACAGGCTATTTTCTACTTTTCTAATCACAGATTTGAATTAATCTTGGTTCAATTTCCAGGTATGTTACCAAAAATGGATACAACCACCTTCAGGATGTGAGAGAGACGATGATGTTTCACCTTCCACTACAATTTTTTTGCGTTTCTAAGACATCCATTCTCAAGGAGGAACTTTAGAGACAGACCAGCTAATAGATAAGCCACTTGCTTTATACATGGCAAAGGTACTTGAGACTGACTTGAGAGCCAAAGTTAAAGTGTAGATGAGTTGTGTTTGATGTCAGCTCACCTTTAGCTCATCAAAGCTGAGGGTGAAGTGCAGGATCTCTGCGAACTGTTTGGCCAGGGCCTGTTCTCTCTCCAGATGCTGCATGGGAGCGTATGGTGGGCTGGTTAGAGCCTCCAGAAGACTGCGCAGAGCATTCTCTGAAAGGAGATATTGATTCCAGATTTTAATGTAGTTTACAATTTAAACAGTCGTTTTCACAAAATGTTTTGCAAACATTCCCATAAGGTTACGAAAACATTATTTTCCAGTGTTTTTAAACATTCCACTTACAATGTAAGAATAATATTTATATACCATTTTTATAGTGTTTTTAGAACGCTTTAGCAATGACATATAATGCTTGTTTGATGTTTTTGATATCTTTGAGAGAACTATTGTATTAACCAAATATTAGCCATAGTTTTGAGAATGCTCCCTCTTAGTTGGGATTTCAAGGAATAGTTCACCCAAAAATCTAAATTTTCTCATTATTTTATTCATCCTCATGTCATTTAAAACCTGTATTTGACTCTTTCGTCAGCAGATCATCTTTTGAGAAAGGTCTTAATGGTTTTGTGTCCATACAATGGAAGTTAATGGGGGAGAATGTTGTTTGGTTTCCATCATTCTTCAAAATATCTTTTCTTGAATTCAGTAGAAGAAAGACAATAATACAGATTTATCTAAAGAATCATTTTGCAACACTTGTACTATATTCATAATCTTTTAAATGGCTTCATGAAAATCTGACCAGGACAAGCAATAATTCTGCCTTCCCCTAAAGCTGGTCTATCCTGTGTTCGTGTTCATGTCAAAAAAGACACATTCAGATTTGCCAGAACCATTGATGTTTTAGCATAAAGGTGCCATTTAACTAAGATCACACTGATGCACTTGACAGACACCTTTATCCAAACCAACTGGCTGCTCAATTTATCAGTGTGTTGTAATAATATATCCCACGATCATGGCTTTGATAGTAATGTATGCTATCGACCGGTGCTACAAGAACACAGACCCCAAGGCTAGACAGTAAAGATATAAATTACAGTTTGTTCCTCATGAAAAGCTATCATGTGACTTCAGGAGTCGTACAGACTAGCTTTATGCCTTATTTATCATGGTGAACTATTGTTGCTGAACAGATCTGTGTTACAACAAACATTTCACGCATCTCATTGTGTGTTTAACTGAAAGAATAACAGTAAATGGGTTTGGACCCACATGGGTGTAAATAATGCATACCAGCAGCATAATCAATAACTGACTGCTGGAATATGTGTATTTATCTCCATAGTTACAGCAAAACAATTACCATTACTATTCACCTGCAACGCCTCCCTTTTGTAATTGCTGCAATTTATCGTGAGAACCTGTGATCCCATCAGTGTTGCCTGGATACAGAAAAATGATGGAAACCATGACTCCCAAATGCAGTTTGCATTGCAGATATCAGCAGTGTTAAAGGAATAGTTCGCCCATTTATTCACCTCGGTATCATTCAAAACCTGAATGTGACTCTTTCATCTGTTAAAGACAAAATAAGGTATTTTGAAAAATGTCTTTATGGTGGTTTTGTTCATACACTGGAAGTCAATGGGGGCCAATGTTGTTTGGTTACCAACATTCTTCAAAATATCTCCTTTTGTGTTGTGCAGAAGAAAAAAAGTCATGCACGATTGGAATGACATGAGGGTGAATAAATGATGTAAGAATATTCATTTTTGGGTGAACTATTACTTTAATAATGATATTTAATGCTTCAGAGACTGGAGTCAGTCTATGTCAGTATGAAGCTCTTCCTGTTTGGTGTCTTGAGTATGTATAGTACAGCCGTCTCATCAGACCCAAACCCTGTCTGAATGTCATTAGTATGCCTAAGCATGTCTCTAGAGTATATCCTTCCCTCTCATGAAATATGCAGGAGCACTACTATAAATAAGGGGCTGATATGTTTTATCTGGAGACCTGCCGAGAAATCTGACACTATAGCCAGACGTTCTGATATGTGGATACCAAGATGTGTTGAAAAGGGCGGAGTTTTTCTCATGAGTCACTGTAAAAGCTTATCTCTGTGTTATCTGTCTGGCTGGACATCGGTGATTCTCAGTAATCAGCACAGGTTTAAAGGAAGTGGCAACCTATTGAACTGACTAAAGGTGCTCTGTCAGCGTGCACGGGAGGTGAAATCTCAGCCTCTGCTGTCTCGGTTGCCATAACAACCTGAGGTCAGCTGCCTAGAAGAAGGGGAAGATGCTGCATGCCTGCACTTGTTCAGATGTGCCGCTCTGTGCACATTTTGTAAATGTAAAATGCACTGATAGAAAAAGATGGCCACCCACTTACCTAGCCTTAGAGAAAATTCATAAAATCTCTTCAGTTTGGCCACCAGGGGGCAGACTGCATTCCAGGCTTTCTCCTGCAGCTGGAGGTCATTGGGGTTCTGAATCGCCTGAAAAGGACAAGCCAGAACATTTTAAAGTGACAGGCTTCATATATGAATTAACTGTGAGTCACTTGTGAATAAAATGAATGCATTCTTAGATTTGTAGGGTTGGGAAGCTTTATTGGCTAAATAAATCCTGTGCATCTGCTGTTTATGTACTGATATATCAAACCGCCAACCTGCTAAAAAAAAAAAAAATGCCGGTTTTCTTTAGAATGTCAGCTATCTTAGCACAAGCTATTATTAGTAGTAATGGGCAATTCCAACGTTATAGATGTGACATTTTCTGTTTTTTTATTTTACTAAACCCCTGCTGATATCAGTCTATGCACGAGTTATCTATTTAAAAAAAATAGAAATATGTATGTGTTATGGGTGTGATCAAAAAGAACACGTTTTTGAGAGGTAGCATGCTTTGTAGGATTTCTGTGAATAGAAATGCACAAACCAGAAGCAATAACACCCAACAAATGGAGAAGAGAGGACTCTTCAAAGAACATAAAACAGTTATTTTATTTTAATTTTCATGTGTTCATTTATGAGGAATATGGACTGTTATGAATGTGACAATTCTAAAAACATCACTTCACCTGACTATGAAAAATCATGATTTAAATATAAAAAATTGCTTTCAAAAATGCTTAGACCTCACATGAGTATTTAAACCACCAAATACTGACATCTGAGCTATCAGTATGATGGTAAAAACTTCTTTTGTCATGGTAAGCTTGATATTTCCGTGGAATTGCCTTAATGGTTATTATATCTGAGTTGTGTCGTACTTATAGATCCAAGCCATATTTGACCAGAATAGTATAGATACTTGTGGGTGGGTAAGTAATTACATAGCAACACATCTAAAAACCACACAGAGCATTTTAGTCATTGTATAGCAACACCTTGGCAACCACATTAGCATCCTGGTGGCAAATTTTGCATGGGCCCGAAATAATCTTTTACCTCTCTTATTTCCTGTCCTGCTCCATTATACGACTGCAACTCCGCCAGTATCCCATGAGCCTCCTCCAGCACGGCACTAACCTGGTTCCACACGGCTGTCTCCGCCTCTGTGGGCTGGGCATCTGTGGGCACAGATGTGAATGTTTGGGTAATGTGAATGTAAGAGTCATGTGGAACAAGATTCCTTGTCTCAACTCCTCATCCAGCCTCATATGCATATATTTATCACCTCTGTCACACAGATGCTGATGTCATTTCCTGTTCTATTGACACGATTTGGTTTACTGTAGTTGATCTTAATAGTTGTTCAATCTGTTGTATATATCGATATATCCAAATAAATAATTGAAATACAGAAGCTTTAAGGCACTTTGTGGTGTGAGTTAAATACTGTAGGTGGTTAATACTGGATTATCTTTTTTGGCACCCAGAATGAGAAAGCTTGAAAGATAGGAACCATAAATCCACATGGATTAATCTGCTAATGATGATGTTACTGTGGCTTTCAGTACAGTGAAGTGCAGGATTTAGGTTGACGACGTGTGTCAGGATTTGTTGGGGTTGATATTAACAGATCTGTTCAAAACTGCTGATGAAAGGCTAAAGCTTGGGAAACTGATGAAATGGATCCATATGGAATTGCTGGAAAGGCTAGGACGGGTTTAAAGTGTAGCGTCAGCTTCCAACGAAATGCAGAGATCTGATTATTATGCTGATGACAGCGGGCAGGATCGCAAAGGCAAGTGAATGACCAACAAAAATAAAGTTCCTGGTGGAAAATGAATACCTGTTTACACTTAAAACAATGTGGATATTTGCAATGAAAATATGCTGCAGGAGGGAATTCTGGGTAATGCAGTCCCAAAGTCTCTCTTTATATGATAAGTGATCTGCATGACGGAGGACGATTTATAGCACACTCCCTTATGCCGCACACAGATAAAGGGGCTGTAATGAGGATGGAGGCAATTACCCCTGACCATAATGCATTTCCATGTCTTTCACCCTCTTTATCTGTCTCTGCTCATGTGCTTGTGTAAATGAACATGTAGATGTTTGTGAATGATGCTCATGGTGCTGTTACCCAGTAAACACACATCAGTATTTTCCCCTTATGCAAACAAACAAGCAAACTACACTCGTCCAAGATATGTGTCTTCTAGGGTTTGTTCATGCTGTCTATTATCTATCAAACTTTTTAGCTTTTGTAGAAAGAGATTTTGGTGGTAAGTTAAGGTAATACAATGAGAAATGTACAGTAAGAGATACGGTTAATCAGGTATGTTTAATACCTTAACTTGTTGACTGTCAGCGATCCACAGAAGTGTAACTTATTTCACTATTAACTTTAATATTTCATTTCAGCTGAATTCTGATCTAATCATGACAAGATGTTTAAGACTCAAGAATTAATATCTGATCAATTTTAATAACAATAAACATAACAATAAAACTAACAAATTATAAAAGTGTTACTTTTTAGAAATACCTAAAATAAAAAAATAAAGAAGATCATTTTTTTTAAGTTAGAAGTGCTTAAACTAGATTAGACCTATATTTATTTTTAATAGAAAATTACAGTATGTTTGTGCCATAGTAGTATCAACATAATAGTTTATATTTAACTAATAATGTAATGTTTATTAAAAAATTTCACTTTTCTATATTTTTTTTATTTCTTAAGAACCAATCCAGTTTGTTAGGTATCAACTCTATGCTAGCTTTCCTTTTTTGTGCACACCACATACACAACGTGTACATTATACAAAATTCTTCAGGAAAAATTAATCTGACCTCATGTTTCTTTAAAATGTTTGCATTTTTAAATGCTATTAGAGTGATACACTAACCTTATTTCAGAGGTGAGGAAATATAAACCAGATATGTGTGACAGAGGTGACTATTGTTTTACTGTCACAAGTTCGCAGTATTTTCGAACAGTCCAGATCAAGAGAGGCTGCTGTCCATTTTTTGCTTATTTCTTTACATCATGTAATATTTTTATCTTTAGTCAGTGTTATTCTTTGTAACAAATCCCAGACTGACACAATCAGACTCATTAATGCTGTGCAAATTTGTGTTGCAATGCTCTAAGATCAGCAATTTAAATCTTAATATTTGCACAAACGTTCGCCTGAATTTTATTTTAGAAACTGGACAACAACCACTCTAAGACTTCTGGATGCTCACACTTTAAAGAGTTGTATTAACCCCATAAGGAAGGAGAGATTAGACATGTATCTGTTAGAGGTGTCATAAAAGGAAAGGAGAGAAGTGTTTAGGTAAGAGTTAAAAGGGAACACAACATCAGAGAACGAGGAAATTGAGGCTCCCCTTTCACAAGGCAGCTTCCATTCCCACTTCCTTAAATCCTTAAGGCTGGTTAATAATGCAAACACACGCACACACACATTCAGATGCGCGAAGATTATGGCGAAACACACTTTACAAATCTGTAAACGGTTAGACAGAAAATAGGAGATAATGACAGTCAGGCAGTCCGACTCTCAACTGCTTAAAAAGCTTGGCATTCAAACAATGGCCTTTAGCTCGGCGAAGCACTGCGTACCTGGAAATGTGTGCAAAAACTCAAATTAAGGTCACAAAACAACAACTGAACGCCAGACATTAATGCACAAACAGAGGGATGGCTGGGGAACAGGAAGTGAAAAATGTTAAAGAGGAACCATGAGTAAAAGGGAAAGAAAGCAAAACTCAAAACATAAGAAGCTGATGGTCTCACGTTCAAAGTCAAGGAAAACTATTGGGCCATGCTCAAGATCGCTGAGGGCCAGCACTTTCAGGAGATTTCCCATGATCCCCCTGGAAGAGAGAGAAGGGAGAGGCACGTGGGTCATGGGAGGTGATGCACTGGTGTCTCTGGTGTCGGGTGTGTGTTTGTGTAAATGTGTGTGTGGAGTCTGGGGGGGTGTACAGGGCGTAGGGTGTGGAATGGCCAGGAGAGAGTCGGGTGATGTTGACATGGATCACATTGAAACGTGTTCTTTTTGCTCTCTCTTGAATACATGCATACATGCTACACGGAGAGAGCCAAAAAGAACAGTTTCATAAAAAAAAGTAATGAAAACCTTCATTAATGCCATCTGAATAAAGGATGCGGCTGCACCTGCTGTCCAACCCTGATACAACTTCCATCTCCGACAACACACAAACACAAATACACACACCTTACACCAGTAAAACACTTACTTTCAAAATCCAGGAAAAAATGAGGACAGTTTTCTAAATCCTTGCCAAGGACCTTAATGAGGTTCCCCATGGCCAGCAAACCTGAACAAGGGAAACAAATACATACAGTACAAGACAATACAACCTAGTCATTCATATATACTTTTAGATTGTGAATGTGTGTGTGTGAATGGCCGTGGCAGTGAGGGGTTGTATGCTAGATTTTAAATGAATGGCTAAAACAAAATAATCTTTTTACCTTGTTACCTTGTACCCAATGATGTCTTTGGGTCTAGTAATGAGAATTTAGAAATGGTTATAGTCTTTTTGCTTTTTATTTATTGTTTTCTCTTGTTTGTTGCAATGCAGCACTTGTAGGCGAATTATAAATATAAAGTAACACAGACAGAGATTAGATAAGGCCAGGAGTAGTAGTAGTCTACTAGCTTTTAAAAACATTACTGGTGTGCATCTTAAAACAAAACAGTGGCACTGATATATTTAAAGATATTTAAATGCGAGTTATTTTCCGTTAAGACAGATCAAACATGTATTTTAGTCCGGGGCGTGATGCCTCAGTCCGCTTGTTATTTCTAACATCACGCACCACCATTTCCGGGTCCAAACGCTCCATCAGATGCCAAAGGCAAACAGCAAATAATGCTAATATACACTCTTGGCGTGCTGTAAAACTAATAAAAAATTACAATTCTAACCTTTATCTACATAAAAAAATCTCAGATGGCCAGACAGCAATTTATTTTTTATGAATTATTAAAATATTGCTGTTGGAGATTCAGTGAGCCTGGAGACTGTAGTGTATACCATGAGTTTATAAAAGTTTTAAATGTGTGAAATGAATAAATAGAGTTTATAAATGGCTGTTTCAATAGTAGCCACACTTGGACTTGGACCCGCAAACTGTATATATTTAATTTATATTAAATAAAAGAATAAGTAATCTGTCTGTACTGAAATGAAAATGCTGTGCAATCTCAAATAAACTGAACAAATGTGATGTTTAATAGACAATTTTGCTGAGCAGGATGTTGAACCAATGATATTTCACTGTGGTCGGGGCTACCCTACCAGCAAAAAAAATACAAACCAATCAATCAACATAATTCTCGGGTGCTTGTTGCGTCAGCAACTGGCTAGAAAAACTCACAATGATTTATGATTTACATGAAAAAGATGTATCACAATGTGTGTGGCTACACCATCATGTTTTACCAGCAACATGACTCCAGTCAACAAATTGGTAATATTCTCCTCATTGGACAGTAATAGCAAACACAATGGTACAGAGTATTATGGCTGCTGCACTGACAATCATACCAAAACTGTCATGCCACAAAAAAGGGAAATTCTCAGAAGCTGATCTGTCATTTCTGTTTCTATCCTGTGCTTGTAACACACAGTGCAAAGATGGCTCCTCTCCTCTCCGCCTGTTTATCAGTTAAGATGCAGTATATCCCCCTCTGCCTGTCTCCTGGCAACCATCACTAGAACCCTGTTTCCATGGCTGGACCACATTGACTCTCTCTCTCTCTTACTCTCTCTATATCTCAGGCTTTAATCAACTACCAGCTAATTCTCAATTCTGGATATCTATCTATCTATCTATCTATCTATCTATCTATCTATCTATCTATCTATCTATCTATCTATCTATCTATCTATCTATCTATCTATCTATCTATCTATCTATCTATCTATCTATCTAATGAACAAAAAACACAGCTTGATCGTCTCTCAGTACTTACCAGCCACAAACAGTCACCTTCCGTCTTCCACCGTCTCTTAGATTATTATCACTGCGCTACTCCTCTTGGTTTTTACTCTTATCTCAATAGGAATCTAAAAGTATTTCTCAGAAGACTTTCCTGTATTTCTCCTCCAGATCTGCCCCTGAACCCAGTCGCACACAGTCCGTCCGAATGCGATTGGTGCCGTGAAGCCCCACAGGAACTGTGTCAGCCTCACCAGCGATCCTCTCTGCAGCTCTGCGATCAACATCTCTCTTTCACACTTCTCTTTTCTGACTGCTATTTAAAGAGACGCTTATATTAAATGAGCCTGATGAAACCATTTCTCCGAGGTGCTACCGTGTGTGTGTGTGCTTGGTTTTGGTGGGGTGAGAAGGTTAGAGAAAGGGTGGCTTATACTAGCGCTGTGGTTTACACACGACTTAAACACTGAAGATGTAGTTTCCTGTGTAGGCTATGAAACATCCGTTCTGATGAATTTAGAATAAGGTGGCCATCGATTTGTGCTGTAAATTGAGAGAAGTCAAAAAGATATCTAGTCTGTTGTTGCTATTTTGTATTTTGTGCTTAGTTTCAACATTTCAGACTGAACTAAGAAATTGAACATACTTTGTCAAGCTCAATGCTAACTGAGAACACAGAGTCCTAGTGTGCTTAAAGGTTGGAAAACTGTTGATGGTTATGAGGAAGTGACCCTTGTAGCAAATTGTTGGGCCGACTAAAAACAAACCACCAAATCAACCGTCTGAAGCAGAAACTAGAGCAAAAACATTTGCTTATGCAGCGGTCTTAGACTGTCCTTCTCTGATCTGCTTAAAGTCGACCAAAAGCCAGACAGGAAAATGCGTAATTATTGGACTGTTGCGTCCAGGATGTTGTGTAACTTAAACACCAAAGCTTTTGTTTCAAACATCTGATTGCGTTTTAATTATTCTATGGATAGGAGAGATTACTACTGTAAATAGGCAGAAGAATATAGCAGTAATATCTATAAATGCTTCCCATGGCATCTGTTCATATAGCACACGCTATTTTCGATCACAGACTTGTGAATGTGCTGTTTGTGTGGAAAGTGATAAGAAAATCTTTGGCATGGCAAAGCAATGTTTTGTCATCTTTTCTCATTTGTTTTTCTCACACATGATTCCATATGGCTGTTGTAAGGGTTTGGTGTTTTTTGCTTCTACCTTTGCTTGCGTCTTCCTCACAGAGCAATTCACTGCATCAACTGAGATCCTGTATGTTTCTCCTGTAGTATCACAGCATCAGCCTCCACTGACTGAAAGAAAGCACAAATGAAATAAAGAGAAGGTCAGATTGACTGAGAGAAAATGTTCAGAATGAGAGTGATGGATATACAAAAGCAAAGGGAGACATGAAGTGAAATCAGAAATAAAAAGGAAAAAAAACGGAAATTATTTATACATTAATAATTATTAAATAATAACAACAATAACACATTATTATTAAATAATAATTATTAAAATGATTAAATGATTAATAATATTTTTACACCGTCTGCTATGGAGGAAAGACCTGCTAGTTTGTGTATTGTCCATTTAAACTCAGAAGGTCATCAAGAATATATTTGAGTCATATTTTAGGCCAAAAGTCAAAAGGAAGACAAAATTAACTGTATTTTGCTTAAAGGCAGTGAAGTCTGTATTTGGGACCAAGTTTGATTAGTTGAATTACACAGTTGTTTCTATGGTAATTAATTAATTTAATCAAAAATAATTATGTATTACATAAAGTACTGTAAATTGTGCTGTACATTGGTTTAACAATTATACTGTAAAAAGTACTGTATTGTAATTAGAATTTAATAGAATCACCCAAAAAACAATAAAATGAATTTTAAACAATCCCAACCAAATACAATATAACAACCTTTAAGAAAGTGTTCATTTATTGTCATTTAAAAAGTCATAGTAAAGTCACAGTTAAAAAAAAACATATTTAAGCAAAATAAAAAAGATACGACCAACAAATTCAGATTCACTCACTAGTACCAATAAAAACAAAAACAGATTTTGTAACTATTTTTAAGTCTGATTTTGGATTTCAACATGACTTTTGTTTTATTTTATTTTATTATTTTTTCATATTTTCTAAAAGGTATTTATGCAATTAATACTGTACCTCTCTGTGTACATTTTTTATGAGTTACATTAAATTGCAGTTTGTTGCTAAATGTTTATATCATCAGCTTCAGATGACATTACATACAGTTACCCTATACGTAAATTAGCATTTTATACTCAAATATATATAGTACTGTAATTTATTAAATGCCACTTTTTTTTATTTTGATTGGTCAAACAGTTTTTTGCAATGACATTTTTGTGTAACGGTCACTTTCAGTCACCATTTTGTGTAGATGTATTTATTTATTTCATAAGTAGCCATGTAAAGCAGCTTTCCTTTTCAAATGATTGAAAAACCAATACAGATTGTCCATGTTTTTGTATTCTGCTGGTTTCAGTCCTGCCTACAGTACATTATATGTACTTTATACCTGTATACTGTTTGTGAGACATACAAAGAAGTACATGCTCAAAGCCGCACACACAACCCAGTCAATCATCCAATGATGTGATTAACCTCTAGGGAGGGATTGTTTAGATATGTTATTGACGGGTCACATTCTGTTTCATTTCTTGAGTGGCACAAACACTAATCTATCATCCCATCAAGCAAACATACTGTATACTCAAGTAAAAGCCTTCAGATAGGAGTCAGGTAACTCAATGCATTATGCGGCAATGTCCTCATAAATCTAAAGGGAGCGTGCAAGCAAAAAGAAATGTGCTCCTGGCTCCTGATCTGAACCTACTTTCATCACAACAATACTCAATACTCACTCATATTTAATACCGTGTGTATTGTGTGTAGTTTCAGTCTAGACATCACTGCAGGGTTATGGGACGTCAGATATAATGGCTGTGCAGAGAACAGGGTCATTCAGGGTCACCTGGGACCAAGAAAGGACTTTGGGAGCATATCTAGTGCATAGATCAAACTGTCCACCCTTCAGAAGAAAAAGAGTGTTTTAATGTCACTGTATGAAACCTGAAACGATTTGTACCATGTGGGTCTGACGGATGTTCACATCATGGTAAACAAAGCAAGGTCAAGCATTCTATTGTGAACTTTGACCTTTGGCATTGACGTCCTAACAATGTTGCAGCAGGTCACAGTCACGTCAAAAGGACTTAATTCAAAGGACGTGCATTGTAATGATTCTCTCTCTCTCTCTCTCTCTCTCTCTCTCTCTCTCTCTCTCTCTCTCTCTCTCTCTCTCTCTCTCTCTCTCTCTCTCTGTAGAGAGATCTTAAATTTGTTATAGCAAAGAGATGTTAATGCTTCGTCCAATAATCTACCTTTATTTTTCTCAGCGGGACCCAAACCCCCATCCATTTTCTGAGAGACTTTTTTGCACTTTTTTGTTGAGAATGGGATAGTTTTAGTTCATTTATAGATCCATTTACAGTGATGGAGCTCTTTAGTTTTGTATGGTAGAAATAGTGAGAATAGACTTTAAGCATCTGAAAGTACTGTTTCCTGAATGAATAATGCTGTACTACACAAAAACAGAAGTAGAAGATCATAATAGCACAGACAGTGTGTGTTTTCAGTACAATAAATATGCTTTTACTAAACCACAGACTAGAATAAAAGCTTCAAACCAAGTTACACATTATTAACCATGAATGAGCCACCCTTTAAGTTGTGTGCCCTTGTTGGGCGAAATGTTTTATCCACCAACATGGCACATACTGTATTATTCCACATGCCTCAAAATATAAAAAAACATCCTCCTAATATAAATAAAATGAAAAAAGCCCTAATGCATGCCTGTGTGGGTCAAGTTTACAATTATTTTTAATGTTGTACAATGTGTGTGTGTGTAGAAACAGAAATAGGGTTGCATATAACCCAAGATTTTAGAGTGCATCCTTTAAAACAAAGACTAAAAATCTCCTTTTGTTAAATGCTACTATTCTTGTGGAGAGCTGTCAAGATGCTATGTCTTATACTTCCTGTCTAAGAGACGTTCACCTTCCTAATGGGCATCATTAGAGCCGTTACAGTATGGAGACGACATTAGCCTAGCATGGCAGGTCTTCAAAAAAAAACCCAGTATTGACGGTGGGCTCGCTTCGCTTCTTGATGGGAAGTGTCAGCGCCAGCGTCGACTGAATGAAAATCTGACGCTACAGCTGACAGGAGCGGTGATGCTCGAACATTGAGGAAGCACAAACATGCTAATGGATGAACAGTGAGAAGAGGAAGAGACAGAGAGAACCCCTCCCCCACATATACGATCCCTCCATCCGCCGAGCAGGAAGAAAAAAGGCTGAGACCGGAGAACTGCGCGCAGACCGATTGCAAATGAGCATTGTGTGCCTTTGCTCAAGGGCTAACAGGAGACAAAATTTCTTGAACGCTGAGATTCACGCGTCGCTTTTCTGCTTTGATGGCTCGAATTTAATTAAGCAGCAAATGAACCTTTAGATTTTGTACATTTCTAATAAAACACATTATTAGAGGCTGATTAGGAAAGCATTGTGCTCAACAATGACCGACATCAAACGAACAGTTGGGATTAGACAAATGCATTCTGTGATTTTGCTCAGTTGTCCTCTTAATAAAAATACAACTGCGATATCCTGATCCATAATTACCAAATTTTACCCTCGGGCCCATTTGTATCTCTTGATTTGAAAATCTTAACATCCCCTGAGAGCAGCTATTATGGTTTTAAGCAGCTGTTTTTGTCAGCAGAAACTAAAAAGCATCATTAGGAGAATAAAATGACCCATGCACGCTCATTCATGAATGCACGCAGGCATGTGCCATGTGTGTTGTGGCTTTCTTGTCCCATTCAGACAAAGGACCCTCGTTCTTTGGCTGATCATCAAGGAACCGGTGTTGCATTAGGTCTACCTGCCAGTTTTCATCTATATCACCTCATTTCACTGTCTCTTGCTTTCATACTCCCTGTGTGGATCGCACCTGCTCAGGGTCAAGGATCAAAATCAGGCTCTATATATAGCAAGAAGACTTTCCATCTCATTAAAAAAACTCTTATTATATTTGACTGATGTCTTAGTTTAGTACTCTTCTGCAAAGACCCGCTAAAGGCTAGCATGACTACGTTATGATGTTGGTTTGGCTGGTGGATGCTCAAAGCTAAGCAGGTGGTCAATCAAAGTTAAAAAACTATAAATCCAAAATGGAGGTCCTGACAACCCAGTTAAAGACCTCCTCAAGATTGCTTATCAAAGCGTTTGGTGGTACATCTGGCAGTGGTTTCCATCTTCTCCCGCTCTGGTTTTGTGGGGCAGATTGATAGACAGATAGCAAGAGATGAGAAACTGCAGGAATCAGTACCACCATCACTTCTCAGAGCCCGTCAGCCGAACAAACATCTCTATCTTGCTTTAATCCTACTGTGGTTTCTAATTAGAAATAATGACAACACTCTTCAAATGAGCTGCAAGGGATCTACAAAACATGAAAATTAAGTGACACATAATACTGGAAAGTCATTTGTCATTGTTTCACTTTGCAGTATTAAATATCTGTCCGTAACTCAAAATATTTTAATGTGCTTCATAGATCTTAACAAATCTTTAAAAAATGCATTTGTAGGACTGTTTTTTGGACAAAACATATTTTTGCATGTTTCAAGTATAAAAGATAATTTGAAAAATGATGTAAGAAAAAATCATTTGCAAACAGTTATTTAATCATACACAGTTTCATTTCTCACCTTGATTTAACAACGTTTGGGCATTTTTATCTAGAAAACAAGATAAAGGTGCTGTTTTGTTTGTTCAGTATGCACTTTCAACGTACTTTCATGCACGTGTTAACTTTTCTCAGTTTCTCAAAGTCCATACACTGCAGCACATCTACATGCTGAGTTTACCTAAATAAGCTCTCCATTTCCCGGAGATGGTTATGTACTGATCATAAAGTGCAAATGCTTGCAAATATGCCTTTTACATCTATTTTTGCATGTCATGCTCTTTGAAACATAGTGCAGCAACATTAACTTGTACATACTGGGACTATCTATAGCACGTCAGGCGGCTCTCGTCTCAGCAAATCAAACCGTGGGCACAGGTCACAGTGAATCATACAGGCTCTATTAACACTTCCTGTAACTCTCTTAAAGTTCTGAATGTAAAACTCTTTAATATGTGGTGGAACGGAGTTCATGCTGACCAAAAGCAAATGGACTTTAATTTGTTTAAAGGATTTGTGCCAAAATGTACTTGAGAATTGCAAAATCAATCACAATTCCATTTCTTCCTCTTGATCAATTCTGGATGTCATTTTCCAGTTTTGCACCGTAATGACAAAGAATTGCAGCTAAAGATGGATCAAATATTTTGAAATGAATTATCAGTATTAAATGAAGTTTTTCTTGACTGGTAAAGCATTGCGTTAGCAGCGCAAAAGGTTATGGATTCAATTTTCTTAGGGTATACACATACCGATCAAATGTACAGCTTGAATGCACTGTTGGTTTTAGATAAAAGTGTCAAATGCACATATGTAAATGAAAGTTTGATAGCCTGGTTTCCATTACCAAGGCACATTTTTGAGCTTTCTTTAAAACTTAATTAATATGCCACACAACCCATTGGAAAATGTTGTGATATTGCACTTGAAAAACAATTAAAATGTGCACTGAGAATGTTAAAAACCTTCAGAAGAGTACATATACACTTCTTATACAACATCTTTTGATATGAAATGTCTTTTGAACAGAATCCACCTTTTCAATAATATAAAATCGAAAGAATTGAGAAAAACTGTGAAGACAATTGAGGTTATCAATTATGCTAGATTTGATTTATTGGTATTATGGGGTTATTTAACATGAAGCCTTGAGGTTAACTCAAGGTTTTAAAGTTAAGCCATTAGGCCTTTCATAAAGCATGTCAGCATCCCCATTGAGATTAATGACACCAATATGAAAATCTCAGAGCAAGCTGTTCATTTCAATTACTTGTTACTTCAGGTGGAAGACAAAATGATTTTTTTGGTGTTTGTCACAACAAACCACCCTTGAACAATACAACTATTCACTGCTTCAGCTTCTGGGTGGGCTGGTTAATATGGGCCATTTAGCCCCATCACCAATTTTGTGATGCCGATAGGTTTATCCAGCATGTCAGGATGTCATTTTCACATCCTGCTTAGCAAAGATGTTTCAGTGACTCTTCAGGTTTATCTGATTCCCACGCTCTGTGACTGTCCGGCTCTGACCCTGACCCACTTACACCACATATATAATGAAAGTGCTGATCCGAATACAGTAGAGACTGCACAACGATTTTGCTGCTGGTTCATTTTATATAAAAGTACAATGAATAAAACAAAGGATTGCATCTTGCAGTGTGCTATACAGTAGTGTATAGGCTATATGTTCAGCCTGATAGTAACAAAGAAACTGGCTTATAGACGGGAAGAAGAGGAATGGAGACGAGGTGCAGACGGACACTGATGGAGAGGTAGAGAGAAGCAACGGATGAAACGCAGACAGGCATGTTTCCATGGGCGAAAGGGAAAGATTTGGGGTGAGAAACTTGCATCATTGGCTGCAGCCAATCAGAGGCCTCCTATAAAACGTTCAAAGGGAGTGTCCTAGCAACAGACGAGTAAATACATTTTCAGGCTTAGACTGATTTTATATGAGGCAGAATCACACATATTTGCAGGAACGTTGAAGAGATATGTTGATGTGTCATTTCAAATCACATTATATGTTATCTAATTTTATAATTATGTATTTCAGGATGCTGGTGTCTGCCGTAAAATCTATATTTTTACAATATGCACATATAAATCACGATCTGCTATATACTTTCAATATGCTTAGTTATTTATACACGATGTAAGTTATAAATTGGATTTTAGTGTGAATTACAACCTTATACTGTAAATCTTCTGTACATACAATCAACAACATTCTGCAAAATTGTTTCTCACAAAAGCCGCATACAACAAATACACATTATGTTGCTGCCCAAACATGCAATTGGTCTTACAACCAAACATATTTCTCCCCTTAATTCCCCCACACAGAACCAAACCAAGTACAGTAAACATGTATGACCAGACTCTATCATATTTTAGTGCTTCATTCATACATCTGCCTGTTTTCCCCCTCAGGTGTGAATTACCTCTTCCATGTCACCTCATATACGAGAGCGAGCGACGATTGAAAAAAGGAGTGGTTCGTCTCTCCATTCAACGTTTCATTCATTTTTCCCTCTGTTTTTTTCAGCCCCTCATATGTTTTGCGGTATGAATGTGAAAACCGTATGATCACATGCAAACTAATTATCCCCGTGTGGTTTATCATTTACACCAAATGCCTCCGCAAACGTCAATTGGGAATAAAATCCCATTTCTGTAAAGATCAAGCTTTTAATCCCCGAATGGGAAAAAAATGACACAGTTGATACAGTACAGTATGTACCGGCCTTAGTTGATGTAAGAGACTGTATATTGATTTGGCTAATAGCTGTGCACTAATGCAAAAAAACTAGGTGCTGGTCTGTCTTACAGTGCATGTATGTGTAATGCGACCGGGTAATGCGTGTGTGTGTCAGTGTGTGTATTTTATGCCATGTGCTGCAGTGAAGGAGGACGAGCCCCAGCTGACCGATCTCAGCGCTGGAAAACTAGAACAGCCCTCATCCTTTCCTCCAATCCCTCTCTCTCCATCCCCTGCATCCAAGCGCAATAAAGACGGCCGGATGCCGACAGAGCAATGCACATCTACACGCATCTATTCTACTCCATGAATGAACCAAAGACTGAAATAATGTCACAAAACAGACAGGTACAGAGATAGAGTTAGCGTTCCCGCTTACCGGCTTGATGGGTTTCAGGCAGCGTTCCGGCTGATTCCGCAGGCGAAAGGAGGAGGATGAGAAAGGATGGAGGGAAGAAAATAAAAGAAGGAAAAGAAAAAGAGCAGGGGCCCTTCGGAGGATCTAAGGAATGAAAGAAAGGGGTGAGAAACCAGCCTTTTATCCCAGGGAGCTGAGTCTGTGGGCTTCCCTAAACGCACGGCTAGTGTCTGCTTAAACCACAACCTCACGCTGTGTGTGTGTGTCTCTCGCTCGCTCTCTCTCTCCCCCTCCCTCTCTTACTCGCTCACTCGTGTGTTCAGGCACCAAATGGTCTCTCTCACCGTCTCTCTGCTTTCAAGACAGCGTCTGCCTAGCAGCTGCTCATCTACGAGAAATAGAACGCTCTGTTCCACGCGCTTCTGCGTTTCTCCATCTCTCTCGCTCGCCGTCTCACAAAGACCTCCGCTAGCCTATCCCCTTCACACACCCTCCCCCAAAACAACTGACATCTCTGATGGGGGGGTCTGTGTGCGAGAGTTTTCACGAGATGTGTGTGTTTGTTTGTTTGTGTGTAGAAGGGTTTGGGGGGTATGTGGCACTTTTCCTTCAGGCTACAACAGCAGGTGTGTATGTGTTTGTGTCTGGTGGGTGACATACACGGAGACTCTCCAAGAAAGGCCAGGGCTGGGGACGAGCCGCCGTGGCGATGAGGCTGGTGAAATGAGCCATGACTAAGTGGCCTGTGGCATATGAACCGAATGGCTATTGTTTGCATCTCACGATTCAACCTGACTGCATGCTGTGAGCCCACTATTGGCGTTCAGGAAGACATGTGATTTTCTCACCAGTGTTGAAATTGCTATAAAGATGCCCTTGCGTCTTTGGATGTGAAATACAGTTTATATCCAAGCAAACCAGGATAATGCAGTTGCAATAGACCTCGTGGTATTAAATTGCAAAATTGATTTCTTACTATATTTGTCCTGTTTTCCTCGTAAGTCAAGACATGTTTTCTTCATAATGAAAAGAAATAAAAATGAAATGAAAAAGATTATTTTCTTATTATTTTCTGAACAAAACAATTAAATTAACCTGATAACTGTCACAGCAGAAATTGAGTATACACATTAAAATGTGTATTAATTTTTAGTTATTAGATATTTTTTAAAACATTTTGTTTCATTTTAGAATTTTTTATAAATTATAGTAAGATTAACATTTTTTTAATAAATTATTCTGTTTGTGTTTATTGTTATGAATGAAAATATTAGTGCAAATATTTCATATTGAGTCTTATACCTTTCCATAAATTTGTAGTTTGTCATGGTTAGATTAAAATTCAACTATGAAATAATATAAGTGAATAGGGAAATAACATACGTGTTCCTCCTGAGGAACGGCAGATATTTTAGTTTGTTTTAAGCATAAACTCACTTGAACTGGATTTAATATTATTTTTCCGAAAACAAGACTTAATATTTTTCTTATCAAGAATTCTGATTTAGAAATTTTTAGATATTTGTACCGCAAAACAGGACAAAAATACGTAATAAATAAGTAAGAAATTCTTTCTTGCAGTGTAGGTTGGTATTATCAATAGACGGCTGAATTTGCAAACTGCTTGTTTAAAAATCATAAGACATCATACTTTGATATGCAAATGCAAATTTTGTCAATAATATATAGTACTTGGCTGGCAAGCACAGTTTTATTTCCTGTGTTGGTTTCAGAAATAATATTAGAACAGGAAGTTGCGGCAGAACATTGAAGGGCCTATTTTAACTAGCCAAAGGCCTTTGGTACAATTATATGCTATTGCTAATCAGTCCCTTTCAAGAGAGCTTTTTTTTTGGAAATACATTTGCGTAATCTGCATCATTAATATTTTTAACCATTTTCCTATGAAAGAGTAAAGGCCAGTTCACACTAATAACTATAATGATAACTATATTAGTTTTCACACCATTGTTTATTCTAGCTTGCTTCTCATTTTAAATGTGTGAGCTCTTTAAATGGATTTTGATTGAATGTCAATGTTTTATCTTCCTCCATATCTATATCATTACAGTTGTAGTGAGGACTTCACTATTCTCTTAAGTAAGGAACAATCTTGTGTACAGTATATCTGCTAAAAAGCCATTTTGTCAGCGTGTACTGCATCAATTCACTATCTCAAAGCTAGCGTCAAAGCAAACACATGCAGACTAAAACCAACAAACACCATTAATCAGACTAGTCACTATATTTTTTAGAAAGGTAATCTCCTGGTTTATATGAAGTTTCCCTTTAACAGTGTTACTCACTCTCTGAATCGAAATTTATCTGTGGGAGCCTGCAGTGTACTGAGACGTCAGTAGGTGAATCATACTTTATGGAAAAGTACATCAAATGTTTTGCTGAAAGTGACAAAGACAAGCGAGTAAGTCGAGAGACCAAAATGACGTGTGTGTACATGTCAGTGTGAAAATGCTTTTAAACCCGCTTACCCCCTGCCAGTGTTGTGGTGGTGCATTAGAGAGAATCAGACAAATGTATATCTAATTATAGATAGAAGCTTTCCTGTCTGCCCGCTGTGCTCAATAAGACGATCTGCACTGTGAGGTTTCACTTTCAGGCGACTCACATATTCTATCTGTGTTAATGTGCATTACACTAGATACAGTCTGTTATGATGAATGTTATGATGAAGTTTTAATTCCTCTTTGTGGAAACTGGTGTTTGAACCCATTCACTGCAATGTTGGAGTTGTGTAACATTTCATTTTGTGGCTAGTACTTTTATGGTGTTTTTTTTGTCATTACTGTAGGACAGAAAATGACATCTCATGACCATATGATCATATTTACAGTTTATAAAGAAAAAGTGAGTGATGCTCTTGCATAGTATGATTGGTATCATTTACTAGGGTGTCTGGAGGTTGCTATGGTATTTCTATGTGGTTGCTAGGGTGTTTAGGGGTTGCTAGGATATTCCTATTTGGTTGCTTATGTGTTTAGGGGGTTGCTAGGGCATTGCTAAGTGATTCCTGGGGTGTTCTGGGTGGTTGCTATTTGGTCGAAAAAGAGTCAATGCCCATGTCAAAAGAGCCCATCCCCACATCGCTATGATTTTGTGGTTAAAAAGGCTTTTATTGCCTCGGAAGATTTTTAAAATACTGATGCTTGTCTTAGCAACCAGCTCCAATAAAAGTATGAAGTGGCATGACTGACAGCCACAGTGCCAACAAATCAGCACAGGTCCCTGTTGCTGATGTCATAAACAGATCTGCTTATTGCTAGGTGACAGAGATCTGGTGAGATGGTGTGGAGGAAATCTTATTGTGACATTAAAAACAAGAGGTAGGATTGCACTTGGCAATTTCCTGAACAGTATGACCATACCGTCATATCCTTGTTCCGTCTAGATGTGATAACAGTGCCTTTAGATGATAGGAAATGAGAAATTGGCTTTTATGGAAAGCGTCTTGTGCTCCGAGTTAATGAATGTATTCACGTAATATTCTTAACCAAACAAACACAGCACACACATGAAGAGAAAAATTATGAATGAGATCGTTTATCTTAACTAAATATCTCCAGGACAGATTGTTCTGTGATATAGCAACAGATATGAGTGTAGGAATCTCACCTCTGTCTCCTCACGAGTTGAAGAAAAGATTTTAACAATGTCTAAAACTGTGCTCAGATTATTGTCTAAAGTCAAAATAACCTTTTTTCAGTCAATTATATCTTTAAAACCTTATTAAATGTTCACACCCCATAGTTTTTCAAAGATTTTCGTATCCTGTAAATTTGCAAAAGGCCATATTTACATTATTTCATCGGTCAAACATCAGAACGTCAACACTCAGGTACACAACACTTCGGCATTCAATAAACTGATGTACTCCATCCCCCACAGCCTCACTTTCATGTTTCAATTTAAACTGATGCCTACTGTCTATTATAACACGTACGACTCCATTTCACTTGTGTCAGGGTAACCTGAAATGACATCAAAATGAAAATGTCAACAGCATGTTGCTCGTAAGAGAAATAAACTGAATCTTTGAATGGCTTTTTCATAATAATACCTTAAAGGTGACCGTGGGCAGCTCACGCATCATATATTCATACTGTATTTAAAGCAACAGCTGCCGTTATCCATCAACACCCTCTCGTTTAGCGTCCCTCTCTTCCATTTGCTCTTCTGCTTATTATGCGAATATTAGCCCAGTGACCTAAATCATCCAATGGAGGGTGAACCTAACCAGGGAGCGCATCTGTTTGCCAGCGTGCTGTTTGAGTTGGTTTTGTAAATGGGGTACAGCTTGTGATTGACAAAGTAAATGTATATATATATATTGCCTGTGAGTGTGTATACAGAGAATGAGGTTACAAGATTGTCATGTGTCTGATGTGTTCATGATGTGAAATGTTTTTTTATGCCTGAAATGAATCTGTAATTTAATGTTGTTGATGGTAATGAATGCGGAGGTGCAACCTGCAGCGTTTACATACGTCAGACCGTAATGCAGTCAGGTCTGTGAATGGATCTGATGAGTCGTTCAAATTAGCATTTAGTAGGGTCTGACCTTTGAATAAAACCATGGGGGGGGCTTGATCGCAATGCTTTTCAGCACTCCAACACCCACGACACCATGCATAGCCATCCCCAGGCCAAAACAATGTTTAAAAATAACTTAATACACCATGGTTACTGGTTTACTCATCTTAGCTGGTCTAGGTTGTCCCCAACTTTGATCAAACTGGTTTATGCTGGTCTGTGGCTGATCTACTGTAGCTAATGGACCAGCAAGTCTTAGACATTTGTGTTAAAAGTCAGTTGTTGGGACACCAGCACACCAGTTTCTCATACTGGGGACCAGCACTGAGGTGTACTGTTGACCAGTAATGATGGTATTTTCATCAGGGGAAGAAACTTTTCTTTGCTGAAGAAAGGGTTAGCTTAAGGAACACATCTGAAAATATTCATATTTGATAAACATTTTCATGCGGTTCGATTTATGCTGCGTTCATTATATTTAAATTCAGTTGTGTCATACCCTTAACTTCACTGATCAAAATAAAGTAATATACAGAACTGTCCATGTAAGATGCTAGTGCTGTTTGTAGCCAAACGCTAGCAAACTATCTCAGAAGTGTTACGAATCAACTGTGTTGGATGGATGCAGGTTTAGGTAACCTTGCTCTGTCATACCTTTACCTCTGCACCTTTCCCCATCTGATGCATTTCATCTCTGACGCCTGCTATGGCATTCGGTTTGTGGGGGTGGTGAGTAACACAAAGAAAAGTCTTTAAAAAAAACCCACTCAATAAACGATACTCATTGCAAGACTGACGCCACAGCAGCCTTTAAATAACCCTTAGAAACATGTCACAACATGCTATCAACCCACAGAGAAATCCATAGGCATATTAATCACATGCTTCTCCATCCGTTCATCTCTCCCTAACCTATTTTTGGCCATTTTATTCAGTCGTGGCTTATTCACACAATCTTCATCACCACCTCCCCTCCGAACACCCCCGTAAAGCGTGAGCAGATAGTACGGTCCGGCTACGCTCTTGCTCATCCCTCTCGCTGCTCTCACTCTCTCCTTATAAGGGCAAAATGCATTGAGAAAGAGCGGGAGCGGGGCTGTACCAGCTCTCGGCAGCGAGGAGGGGGACGGAGAGAGGGAACGAGACGAGGTGGGAGGGATCGATGGTTCTGAAAGGACAGCGCCTTGATGTTCTCCATGAGAACAAACGGTACAGGGAACAAACATGAATAAAACATAGGGAGGACACTAATACTTCAGCTGAATGATTAGTCACAACTATAAACTTTTGGGGTCACACTTATCATGGTGCCTAATGATGCTTTTTGTAGTGCTTGATACAGAAAACATCACTGCAAAAAATCTCATTGAATGAGAAGGGACCTGAGTCACAGTTGGGGTGGGTATCCATGCAAAACATTAGCATACAGTAGCATTTTTACAGCAGTAAAATAAAATTCACATTATGACTACAATAGATTACCGTTTCATTTTTTAATGTTTGAAGTGTTTATCTCTTCTATCTTGTTTTATACATACCTCTCCAGGTATGTACCTTATATGTACGTATATAAACATTTACAATTGTTTACATTCATCTTTCTAATAAGTTCAATACAGTCCGTTTATCTATGTTAAGCTGCTTTGACAAGATTTATTGGGAAAGTTGCTGCAGTGCAAATAAATCTTAATTGAAAATGTTTCTCTTTAGGTTTATACATCCAACATTATACATCTAATTTATACTGTATTTATACTAATTGTAGGCAATTGTTTAAGTTTGGAAACAAAATAATATCACAGATAGTGTTTATCTAACAATGTTTCTATATACATGAAATATTTTAAAGGTGGTATGTTATTATGGTATATTGGTATATTTTAGGAAGGGGATCCCTTACAAATGGTCAAAATCAAATTTGGGTTCCTTGGCACATGTTACTTAAAATTCCTGTTTTGCTTTAAAGGGATAGTTCACCCAAAAATAAAATTATGTCATAATTTTTTCACCCTTATGTTATTCAAACCCTGTATATGATGAAGATATTTTTTACCGGCATCTCATTGACTTCCATTGTATCTTGTGTCCATACTATGAAAGTGAATGGTTGCCGGTAACCAGCGCTTTGCTAAATATCTTCTTCTGTGTTCTGCTGAAGCAAGAAAGTCATACAGGTTTGACATGACATGAGGGTAAATAAATAATAAAATATTTTTATTTTTGGCTAAACTATCACTTTAATACATTCATAATGTTCTTAGTACATCAAATTGTTATTTAATATTATTCAATTTTATTGTTCAAACAAACTAAATTAAGTTAATTTACATAGTGTATAATGCAAGAAACTACATTAAAGAGTATGTGATCAAATTTATGGCTTCAATACAATGTACATAGTTTTGGATAAAAGTATCTGCCAAATGCATAAATGAAATGTAATGTAAATGTGGGCATGCACTAAACATATATATTGCCAAGGCAATGTTTAATCAACATACACACGAAATATATATTAAATATAATTGCCCATATTGTGTGTGTGTCTCATGCTTCTACATGTGAACACATGGCTGTGTGCCATCCGAGTTCATTTTGCTGTGACAATTCAGCTTGATCCATTTCAAATCAGATTTCAGTGTACTACCTCTGTCTTCCCACGCAAAACCACCGAGAACAGACACACATTAGTGAAAATAATGAGGGCTGCCCTCAGCGTAACACCTGCACGCTGTCAGAATCTGAGAAAGCTCTTAGAAATCACAAGGCTTACAAAGCGACAGACCTCATCATACTACAGCTTTAGGAAATGACATAACAAATTGCTAAATGTGAATCTATGTTGATATTATAACTAAAGTTTTGTTGTTTTTAGTCCATGTCTGTAAGATTTGAGATCATCTACTGTATATGCGAATGTACTCCAAGTGGCATACAGTAATAAACAATCAAATTTACAGTTTAAATGGACAGAAATGTACGTGACTCATTCTGTCTGCAGGATCGTATACACACTTTAGTCTAATAAAATGTTTTCCAGAGTAAGAATGTCTCCTTTCTCTGAATTATACTTATAATTTTGCCTTTGTAGTTTTTTTATTTCACATAGTAACATTGAGTTTGTGTAAGCACATTGGCGACGGTCAGATATAAATAGTGTATTTAATGAATAATTGTGCATCTCCTGTAGTAGATTCTGCTGTATGCGGTTTACAGGTATTAAGTTTCCTCACTGTATTGACTTTATGGCCTGTGAGAATACAGCTGGATTACTGTTACTGCACCAATATCATCTCATCCTGGACATCTCAGACTACAAAATCTGTGTGCAAGAGGCAGTCTACGGTATCAGAGCTTCACATTTTCAGTCAAAATGATTAGATAAGGTCATGTGGCACATGTGATGTAGTACTGTATGTGTCTGTTTACCTCATGATAACATAGTCATTTCTTTTGTTGGTCCTGAAAGAACATTCATGTCAAACAAATGCATATCTATAAAGACTAGCGCTAACTCCAAACATGTATTACTCATAAAATAAGTAGAAAGTTTGAATAAATATAGTTTGAACATTTACAGTAACAAAACAACTGGAAGTCATTTAGTTTAATTAAGGTTGGTTTAAGGTTTCATAAGCGGCAAAGACTTCTTTCAATACAACAAAGTTGAACTTTATGTAAATGCAGAACAGCACAACAATAACTACCAATAGGAGTCTGACTTTGCTGGAGATCTTTCACACACGTTTTACAGTATGTACAAGAAGAGTACAGCAAACAGAAGTCTAGATGGGACCTGCCTCATGTCCGGTGTGAATTGACACTGTGGGTGCGTCATACAGTAAACAAGATCTTATTTACTTGCCGAGTGTTTGTTTGTGGGTAGATGTAAAATGAAGATGTATGAAGCTTGTTTGTGCAGGACGCCTTCTGTGTAATCAGTTACTCAGTCTGTTGTGTGGCATTATTGTGTTGGGAAATGGGAGCAGGAGCTCTGGGGGATCTCAGCGATAATGATGCACTGCAGATGCAAATCTGTTTAGTCACAGGTCCCACGGAGGTGGCAGCCAAAGGAGGTCTGAGAATTAAACCTCACCCAACTGTATTAATATGTATTATGTCTTTGGCGAGACATCTTTGGAGACTTGGGAGTTCCTTATCTTGACAAAACATCTGCTCCACTAATCTCTATTAACCTGTGGGTTCTCCGGATTTATCCACATCTTTAGGCTTGCTTCAAGTTTCCAGTACAGTCCTGGATTTTAGGGAAAATCTCAAGGGAGATATCGTAGGGAAGAAATGTCAGGGGATGGAATAGTGAACGGTTGAAGATAAGCCTTGTGTTACCTTCAGGAATTGTCTGGAAGCAGTATAGTCGTATAATTACTGTTAATATTTGAGAGGTCTGTGAGAGCCCCGGCGGGGACCTTTAGTTATTGATGCTTGCTAAAAGTACTTAGCATATAACTTCATATTTAGGATTAGAGATTTGAGCAAACAAAACGGATAAAGAAGATAAATCTTCTATTGTTTTGAATAGAAGCAGGGACCTGTATCATGGGACCTAGCTTAGTTGGTAACACAAAGGTTATGGGTTCGACCCCTAACACACATGATGATAAAATTAAAGACAGATTGTCGCTTAGGATAAAAGTTTAGTATAAT
The DNA here is from genome assembly GCA_019155185.1 of Beaufortia kweichowensis. Lineage (NCBI taxonomy): Eukaryota > Metazoa > Chordata > Actinopteri > Cypriniformes > Gastromyzontidae > Beaufortia > Beaufortia kweichowensis. Next base: position 10,805,143 of record CM032809.1, read on the forward strand.
AGAAATTAAGAAGTGTTTTTTTTCCTATTGGACCAATAAGAAATCATGCAGAATACCATAGTAACTGCCTAGCAACACACTAGCAACCATTAAAAATAGTTTGGCAAGATCCCGATAACCACTCAGTACATCCTGTAGTATTGTGGTGGTATGTTTTGTATCATCAATCTAACTAAAAATCTAACTTCATACAGTCATACAGGCGTACAATCCACTTAAGTCACGCTATCCTAATATCATGACTAAACTTCCCTCAACACTGTATCTCAGTTTATTTGTCATCTGTAATTCTAGATTTATTTAGGACACATCTGTCATAGGAGAAATGTGATGGAGAGGCATGATGTTCACAGCAGGTACTGGCACGGTTTCATTCCCACGCGTGGAGAGGAGATAGAAAATTGAACCAGAGAGAGAGAGAGAGAGAGAGACATTTGTAAAGTGACTCATAGCTTAGTTTTAATACATCACACCGATATAGGTGCCACGGGGATGGGCACCCACGTACTGAAATGTTTCAAGTGCAAAGATCCTGAGTAACATCTCCAATTATATAAATATGTACCTTGGATGGAAAGATGAATTTACAGAAAGGAAAATAAAGATGATTTTGGGAAACAGGTTTCTCTGAATTGTGAGATGTTGCTCTGCGTGTACAGCGTTTTGTGTTTGTTCTCTCTATTGCTCGTTCGAGAGAGTGAAATACAGTGTAACAATGGAAAAGTGCTGCCCACACATTAACAGTTCCTCTGGGAAACGAACTCTGTGTTTGTGTGTTTTGCGCATTGTGCCTGGATGTGTGTGTGTGTGTGTGTGCAGATAATTATTGAACAGAATGTGTTCAAGTTTCACTGGATATAAGGCACATCTGCAGAACCCAGTCAGGATAATGGAGATGAAATTGAATGTTATTATGCATAGCACATACATGATTACAGTAAACAGGATGTGTGTGTTGCATGTACACAGCTGTTGGACTGAAAATGTGCCCATGCATGAATGGGAATGTTGGAGTGTGTTTATAAGTCAATTGTATTACAATAGCTTGACAAAGCCATACTGAGGTTAAGAAAAACAGCTGCTCCCAGTACACTACATACAGTATGAAGCAACAGTCTAAAAATATACGTTTTAACTAGGTTTATAGATGAAATGCATACAAACTAAAACAGTTTGTCAGGAAAAAAGCATGTCTTCTGAAGAACTGTGCGTATTGGTATTAATCTATACCCATTTAACAGACATTTTTACCATTCTGGCATTCCATGCAAAGTCATGCATAACCAAAAAACAAGTGATATATCAATTGCCAATTACAACCAGACCGGGCTGTGAGAAAATCACTTTGAATCTCATTGGTGCTTAGGTGTCTCCTGACGGAACATGCAAATGACAACTAGTCACGAGACACGCAAGCACCAATCAAATTCGTTTAAGGTATCAAAGTGCTACCATATTTGAATCTAGTGTAATTATTTGTATATTTTCTATACATGATCTCTAAATCAGCTCACAAACGTATACTGTAGTTAACACCTGGACCCCATCACAGGTCCTAAGTGACATCATCAACGTGTTTCTTTCATTCTAAAATATCCTTTTTTATAAAATGAGAAAGGGGTTTTCTTAAAAATGACAAAAAAGAATTGCATTTACACCACTGTGTCACGGAGTCATCTGATGCCATTACCACACAGGCTGCATCAGATCCCACCTTTACACGCTCCCATTCACCGGACTTTTAGGACTGTACTTCCCAGAATCCCTACTCACTGCATTCACCCAGTCTCTGTCACATATTGGTTTTGCTAACTCTGCTATCACCTGTCTGACGATCTCTCGTGGTAAAGTCTCTCTCTCTCTCTAGGTAAAGTGTATATTTTTATCTTGACAGTGTGTTTAAAGCAGAGCATTACCGGCTGTTGTTGCTTTAGATTGTCCTTGAATTTCACCCTAAAGGGGCTGTACATATAATTGTGTAGTTATATATATATCACTAATAACTTTATACAGTGCTTTATGACATGATTTGTGTGTGTGCGAGCGGTAAGCTGTGTGTGTAGTACTCAAAACCTCTTTTTACTTTCAGTTCTCTCTGGGGAAAACCATTTCAAATGAGTCCGGCCTGCGAAACACCCATCCATGTGCAAAACAGACTAGTCATGATGACTGTAGTCAGTCTGTAATATACCTGGAAGCTATAGGGAGAAAAATGCATTTGATGTCTCTTTGCAATAACATACCCATTTGATGCCAGTCAGATGCATCCCTCCATCAGATCGCTTGGAGGATGATGGGTAAAGAGAGATATAAAAGCAAATAGGATAAAAGGGAAGAACACCCCGGGCCTTTTTCTTTGTCATTTTTTTCTTCTCTGGTAAGTACTGAGTTCAACCACAATGCGAAAACCCAAAACCCCAACAGAAGTCCCTTTCTGTCTTTAATTGCAAGAGAAATGTTTTATTGCTCGCTCTTTGCTCAGGCGTCTTAGTTATGCTTTATTAATGTATAAGCTTTGTCTTATTAAAATTTCTCAAGAGAATGAAATAGAAACAAATGAGTAAAATGAATAGAGAGAGCAGCTTAGAGAAGTCCTCATTCATATTAGCTACATTCACACAGCAGCAGAAAACAGATTTCAATCCTGTTTCTGAGAGTTAAGAGTTAATGAGCACAGCATGACATCTTTGAGATCTGTTTTGGACTCTATAGAGGATTGTGGATGTGAGATTACTAGGGTCTTTTCAGAAGAAACAGGGAAGCAAGAAAAGTCTTCATTTGCTCTCTTTTTAATGTTGTTCTTGTCTAGGAGAAAAATTGAGATTTTTTTCTTCTCAGGCTCATCAGCACAACTCTCATTTAAGCTTCACTAATTTCACACACATCTCTTTGAACATATGATCATTAGAATCCATCAGGCTGATTATGTTTAATAGCACGACACACACACACACACACACGCACGCACGCGCACACACACACACACACTGCTGATTAGATTCCTAAAGGTCAGACCTCATGACCCTAAAGCAGTCAGTCAGTCAATCAGTGAATGAATGAATGAAGGTGACAACAGAAGAGATGGTTTTTCGCTTCAATACTGTCCTGTTCGTACCTCATGACTCCTGATGTAAGTTCTTGTGGGGTTTTCACTCGTCTGGTTTATCTTATCTGTTTCATCACTCGTCTCTGTCACTTCAGTCCTTAATCTTGATGTTTTTGTTGGAAACCCCTCCATCAGCATCTCTCAGAGTTGCCGTCCTTCTTTCTAAGGGCAACTGCTCTTGGCACACTGGGAGAGAAAGAGAGAGAGAGACATTTTTTAAACATTTAAAAAAAATGTTTTATACCAATGTTGTTGTGGCTCCAAAATGTATACACACTTAAACCACTTTTTTAATGTATGCAACTAACATTTATGTAATAAAAACCTGCTTTACATAACAAAATGATAAAATGTAACTATGTAATGCTGTGTATTAAATACAACAGATTTACATAAAATTTAATTATGATGTGTATAAATGTGTATGCATTTATTAATAATATTACTAATAGCCTACTTAATGTTAAGCTTTTTTGTCATACCAATAAAGCTTCTTCATCTTTATCTGAATTTGAGAGAAACCTTTTCTGTAATATTGCACACAATCATAACTCACAGGTTTATCAAATCCACATCTCTGTCTTTGATGTCAGCGGTTGTTGTCACTCATTTGTCATGCTTGCATCTGTTTAACCCTCTTTAAAGGCTTTTTATTTTATTATCTATGGTCGTGCCCTAACAGTGATCTGAGACCCCTGGGGTGTTTGATTGAAATGTAAGTGTGTTTGTGAAAGGAATGTCGGGGTGCAGCACCCACAAACAATGCTCCATGTGGAGGACCTGATGGAGAGCAGGCGAGAAAAAGCAGATGACCAGAGTGTGACATGCTCAGTGATTCACAGAGTTACAGTGGCCTGCTCTGCGGAGGCCTGGCATGAATCCATACATAAACACCCCGCTTTTCACCGATAGCATTTGAAAAGGCTTGTCACAAAGACACACACACAGTTTTTTAACCTTTGCGGGCGGCCGCCCTGGCACCCATCCTCCTGTGTGTCTGTGCGTTTCAGCCGAGGAGGGAGGAAGGTTGTAGGACAGCTGCACCCCTCTGCCACGACCAGCATCCCTTGATTCATTTCATTCTCTGATCCTGCACGTGGCACATTCCAACCCCAATACTTACTTTTCATTTTCTTTTCAGCACAGACATCACATGAGTTGTCACCAAGGAAACAGTGGCTATTGAGCTTGGTTTGTTCTTCATTCTGTTTCTTTGTCTCTTTTCTCTCACATCATGTTATTCAGCATCAGATGCCGAGCTGTTACACACCCGACAGCTGGGAGACATCTTGGGCAGGCTGCCCGTGCCCTGAATACCCACTGATCTCTTACTGAAAATCCTGTAAGAAGGTGCGAATACTCACTAGAACCATTCAGCATTTGACTTTCAGTTACAATTCAAACACACCTCTTAGGAAAAAGTGTAAAAGTGTAGTAAAAGTGTAGTATTTATGTTTCTGTCAGATTGATTCCCATAATTTAATTATAAAAATCATGGTTAAAAAGTGGTTACTAGTGAAACAATGGTAATTTTTTTGGACACATCAGATTTTGGTCACTACACGCACTACAGTGATTACTATTCAGGGTTGCTGTTTTGCCGAAGGAAATGTTTGTAAACTGTGTCAAAGCTTCATAAACCAGCTGTTGATGATTTATGTGAGATATTAAGGTTCAATGTTTTATGATTAATATATTACAATTGACAGTGTGTTTCTCATATTACATATTTATTTACTTTATTTGTTAATCTTTTAATGTATAATATACTTGTTATACATTTATTTGATTTTTTTTCTTTTATTTGAGTTTTGTACCTGTGCCTTAAATGTCTTAAACTTTACACTGTATTTTTTATTTTATTTAACTTTGTTTTGTTATATCTTCTTTTTATATATTTTATACTTTTAATACTTGTATGTTGATTGTCTCACACAAGGGGTCTGAGGAAACGCAATTTCAATCCTTTGTATGTCCTGTACATATTACAGAATTGATTTTATTCTATTATTATATAATACGCATATCCACTGATATTTACCTCCCTCTAGTGTTCAAAGTCAGACAAGGCATCTATCTGTCGACCTCTAATATTTGATTATGACACGTACCACACGTGTTGACCACGCGTGTATTAAACAAACACAAACAAACGTGCATCTGTGAAGTACATTCATGTGGGGTTTTAAGAACTTACATGGCATGCCGTTTCGGATTAGTACATTTTTGATGCCGCTGGATGGCAGTGTTTCCAAACGATCTTATTTGACAGCACATTTTTATCAGTCTGAAAGTACTGCTTTATGTTACTGAAACATTCCCATAATATATTTCGCAAAATTATTGTTTGTCTGGTGGAAATTATTAGAATTAAGGTGGAGTGATTATTAAGATTAGAGAGAGGAGAGAGAGATATAGTGAGAGATATATATAGAGAGAGAGAGATATGAGAGAGAGATATAGTGAGAGAGAGATATGAGAGAGAGAGAGAGAGGAGAGAGGTGAGAGAGAGAGAGAGAGTGAGAGAGAGAGATAGAGAGATAGAGAGAGAGAGAGAGAGAGAGAGAGTGAGAGGAGAGAGAGATGAGAGAGAGAGAGAGAGATGAGAGAGAGAGATAGAGAGGGAGAGATAGTGAGAGAGAGAGATAGAGAGAGAGAGAGAGAGAGAGAGAGAGAGAGAGAGAGAGAGAGAGAGAGACAGAAAGGGAGAGAGAGAGAGAGAGAGAGAGAGAGAGAGAGAGAGAGAGAGAGAGAGAGAGAGAGAGAGAGAGAGAGAGAGATTACGCCTGTGTGCGTGCACACGCTCGTGAGTGTCCTAAGTTATCCGACAGGCTTAATGAAGCCACAGAACGAATATGATGTTGCTATGGAAACCTTCAGTCACTGAGGCCAAAGTGTTTTGTAGAGCCATGGATGAAGAGGCACACACTCCAACACTCATAACACAGACAAGAGTCTAACATCTCCCAGCATCATCATGTAACATTGGGCATAATGTACACTTGGGTGTGATGCAAATCTTGTGATTTGACACTTCAGGACAGGAGATATAGGGTATAGCACTGCTTTCTAACCCTGCTCCACACACACCTTACTATATATTTAAGATGTGTACCTTATTTTAAACACCAATTGTTAGGTGTTTATGTAGTAATGATGAGTTGAATCAGGTGTGAGCCATTTGGGTCAAATCCAAATCCAACGCACAATGACATAGGAGACATATACAGTGTTTTCTTCTACATCTTATAGTAAGTGTCAATACCACACAATCACAATGACTTTCATTTTTGGATGCAGATCAATGTCTTATTTTTCCTGCCTGTGTTTTGTCAATGTAACAGGTGCACTGGCTTAAAAGAATTACCAGGAATATTCCAGTTCACTTAAAGCACCTGTTCTTATAAGTAAACCTGCTTCTTTTATTAATCTGATCATCACAAAACAGTATGACACTTTAATGTGGCCTTATTAAAAATTAAGGTATGTACTGTATTTTGGTTGCTGTGACTGGTTTCTTTGTTGTTCACCTTCTTCATCTTCCTTTTTCCCTATTTGCACTTGGAAGACACGGATCCAAAGCAACTTGCAGTGTATTGAAGGTATATTTTATATGCATTTTGTGTGCTCTCTGGAGCGGAAAGCCATTGCTTTTACCATATATCAACATATATAAGTTTTTCTGCAGTAAAAATACAAATAATCCATTTGGTCGCTCCCACAGTGTGCAGACATAAAAAACCTGCTTATACAAAAATGATTTGTTATATAAACAACCACACATTTCTCACACAGATGCTTTTCTATACTATCCAGCAGTGCAACTAATGCACAATCAATAAATGCTCCATGTGTGTGATTTTTTACTGTCTTGTAAGTGTGTGTGTCGTGTGTAGCAGAATTGTGCACTGCTCACTCAAGTGTATCTGGGTGATTTTGGTTGATTTGGGCTATTTTCCCCTTCTACACATCTTCAATCACTCCACCCCTCCTAAAACACACACTCTCTCTTGTTCTTGCTCTTTGTCTGCCATTTTGCCTATAAATAGACTCCTCATCAGTAATACAGGAAATTTATCTTTTCTCTCTTGTTCTTTTAGGCCTCTCTTTCTCGTCTTCCTGTTCTTTCAGTCTCTCTATTTTTATCTTTCCCTTTATCCAACCTCTGTGGTTTGCAGATCAATAGTGGAGTATTATTGATCCGGATATCGGATAAAAAAAATTCACAGTCACATCACAGCTTTGTGAAGTGGGGTAACCCTGACAACGGTACCCACAATGTCTTGTTGCGCACCAAAATATGAAAAGGGGTGCTGTAGATCACACTCATAGGACTAGACTCGTGTGTGTTTTTAAGCATATTGTAGTACATCCTTTTAAAGCAGAAAAGCATGATTGAGTCATTAATGGATGTTGGATGTTGAGTCACATCCTCGGGAAGCCTTGTGCGTCATGATATCCATTTGGCACGTCACATATCCTATGTATTCCCTTGAATATAAGATGCACTTCACATTGATCAGATGTTTGTGGTGGTTTTTAAAGGTTAAGAATCATTATGAAAAGTATATTTAATTTTTATTTTTAATTTTGTTTATGTATTTGGACATTGTGGTAAAATATCCCAATCATATTATTGTATTGTTTACCCATATGAGTAAAAACAAATAATTCAGTGATAGATCAATTTGTCAGTATTTATTATTATTATTATAAATTCTTATTTTCAACATTTACTAGCCATTTGCACACATTATCAGCAATACTGTACTCCTTAAATCACCACACACACACACACACACACACACACACTGTTGTGTGTTGTTGGCCGCCTGAGCGCTTTGATACACACTGGGCTTTAATCTCCACGCTGGGCTCTTGTGCCTTTGAAGTGTTAATCTGAGGCACCTTCCCTTCCTCACAACACACACATTCACAGTCAGCCTGTGGTCAGGACTGCCCCAAACCAGCTGGCTTGTGTCTAAACACACAAAATATGCTAGAGACACACGCACAACCTGTTGTTATTGTAAACACCAACAGCGCCCCTACAGTATGCTGGATTACCTGCCGTTCAAAATTTATTATAATTATTATTATAATCAATATCATTCTATCACGATACCAGCACATTTAATTCTTGTATGGCATTTCACTTAAAAAGAAGCTATTGTGTTATTAAAAATTGTTCAAATTAATGTAAACAAAACGGGAAGTATTATTATTATAATACTCTGTTAAATATTTTGTGCATAAAAAAAGATTTTATTTCATTAACAGTGGATGTGAGACAGAACAGATAGGATTACAGTGCTGTTGGAAAACTAATTTAGCAGCTGTAAGAAAAAATGAGAGAGAGACAAATGGAATGAAAAATGGAAAGAGAGGATATTCATAGTAACATATATATGAGGAAAAAGACACATATTAATGAAGAAAGAGTAAATGCAGTGATAGATTATCTCACTTTCCTTTATCTGCCCCCCTCCCTTTTCTCACCAGTCTCTCTGCAGATGAAAGAAGAGGTGGAAACTGCAAGGTGGTTGTCACAGGCCTTTTCTTTGCCCTGGAGGACCTGCGCTGTTGCTATAGAAACTAGGTCAGGGCTGCCGCATCCAGGGAGACAGAATGTGTGAGTGTATGACAGATGTATGAAGAGGTGCTGAAGAGAGGAGGGGTCGGGGTAAAGCTGAGAGAAGATTGACAAGGATGAGAGATGAAACAGCATGTTCCTGTGCTGTAGTTAAACTGGTGTCAGTCAGTTTGGAGAAAACCCCAAAACCCGCTGTAGCTAAAGTAACTGCTGCTGAGAACAAATTGTTCAATTGCTAAATTAACAAACTTGCAATGCAACCAATATAAATGTCACAGAGGAATGTAAAAAAAAAACGAATTAACATAACTGATAACAGTACAGAAACAGTTTTCACTGTATTTTTGTTTTTAGTTGAAAATGTACAAGCACAACCATGTGCTGCTACATAACTGAAACCTAAAATTTGTCGTAAGCTGAGGAAAAAGAGAGTTTAGATGCTATTTTGGAACTGTGGTAAAATTAGATGTTTACACTTTGTTTACACAACAAGTTTTTCTCTGAAAAGTGAGAATGGATCCACAAAAACAACTACAAATGCTGTATTATACATGCCAGACAGTAGTTGCAATGCCAAAACATGATGTGTGTGCCTATGACATCAACCTTTTACAAATTTACATTTTTGTACTGTAGTTCTTTGCATGTTATGTAGTTTGTATGTCATTTTTGTGTTATTTAATATCGAAAAGATAACTATATATACATTATTTTCCACATTTTCAAAGTTTGTTGTTTCAAAATTCCAAAAATTATTTTGTTTTTAGTGTCTCTTATTGTTAAGGCAGTTTATATCATTTGCTAATTTATAAAATTTATATTAAGAAATGTTTTAAAAAAGCTTTTTTTAAGATGATAAAATGTAAATATTTAAAAAGAGTTTCCGTTCTATTGGTCATGCATGATAACCATTTTAAAGACTTAATTAACAAAATAAGTAACTGAATTAATGTTAGAAAGTGCAACTAGTGAATCTTTTCATCTTTAAAACATTTTTAAGTAACTTAATCACTGGTTAACATGAAATTTTGCCCTTTGACTTATTCAGTTGCATTTTATTATTGTGCATTATTAAACATTTAATATCTGACCACATTTTAATCCATTGGTCAATAGGCTCAGTTGATAACAGTATCTGGCAGCAATGGTTTGGCAAAAGTCACTGTAACATATCTGTGTGTGCTCAGTGCCTGCTTATCTGAGTCAAACATCTGAGATATGGTTTGTGTCAGGGTGTGAATTGCTGATGGCAGATGCGCCCCGAACAGGCGACTGATGAGCTAATGGTCAACAAAACATCAGACGTCAATGTCACTGCCTCAGGCGGTCTGCCCGCATGCATCTGAGGGAAACTGTTTTCTTTGTCCCTGATTCACCTCACACTATGGCAAATATTAACAAAAAGGCAAACCGTTTGGACAACACACTTTTTTTTACCTCGGGTTTCTGCTATGTTTCAGTCTACAGGAGTAGACTCCAGATAAATCATTAAGACTAGCAGAAAGGGTCTTGACTCACTAACTTGCTCTTTTCTTTGATACGAGAGATGCTTTTAATGACTCGCTCTGTATAAGGTCTTGCCATGTATGACCTGTATAACACATGTACAGTAATCATGAAGACAGACAGCTTACAGGCTGCAACTCCTCCACCTGCCACTTCATCAATAAAAGAAACACGAGATGTTGTCCTGGTCCATGGCTCACGGATAAATTTGATTCTGTCCATTAGATTATTTCTCTATACAAAATTGTAAGGTTACAAAATGGATAAAAAGAGTTATATCAATTGATCTTCTATTAGCTGCTTATCCTAAATCTCTTCATTTGCCAAGCATTTACTTATACAAAATGTTCCCAGGTGCAGTCGTTATTCAATATTTTAATATAAATATTGCTGTTTAGCCCAATTTGTGGTTTTTGCAAATATTCTGTATACATTTGTATGACAAAATAATAAAATCTAAACATTCTTTAGATTTGGATTCATTAAGGGATCCTGCGGTGAATCTTTGTAACCGTCATTAGGCGGACTCATCTTCTGAGCTAACCTTTCTGTCATGGGATAAACAAAATGGCAAATCATGACTACAGCAGCGGGGTCATAGGCAGACATTTGCCCATATTTGATTAAAAGGCCTCTGATATAAAAAGGAAATAAAATGTCTCTCCTCTGTTTTAAAGGTCAGGATGTTCAGAGAAGGAGAATTGAGGTTAGGTAGTTCTGTGAAAGCACTGCACTGGTCTGATTAGATGGTCTGTGTTTTCTTGATACCTCTCCTATTGATCTAGCCACGTCAACTCTCTCCAAATGCATGCGCTGTCCCATCCGTGCTTAATTATTACCATTGTTGATCAGCCGGCTACCAGGATTCCAGCTCTCATGACTCTAATTAATTTGTTTTGCCTACAATGGTGGGCTGTTGGCAGAGATGAGAGAAAGGGAGGGTGTCCTTTAAGACAAGCGGAAAGGTCGTTTTTTTCAATCACGACAAATAATGGATGAAGAGTAAGTGGGGTTGTGTGTGGAAAAACAAAGTTGAGCTGGCAAGATGTTTTAGATATAAGCATGAGGTTTAATCAGATGTTTATGCGGCACTGTTTACATTACATTTCCACGAACAGCAGCGCTTTGGGACACTGGGAAAGACTCAACCAAACTGTAGGTATGGTTTTGTCAAGTGAACATGAAATAACATTGGCAGCTAATTTGAATTTAATGAAGGACTATGAATATTTTAGGTTTGGAGTAATGTGCACTAATGAATTGTGCACAATAAGAACAGGAACTTGTAAATAATGTATGTAAAACTATACAATTTAACCATGAGCAATATATTTCATATAACGTATATGACTTACACTTGACACTTCACATATTATATTCTACAGAAATGAATAATTTATTAACTTTTTACATTTGACAATTGTCAGCTCTTGTGGCATCATGGGATAGAATAGTGTCTATCTGATGCATACTGACCAATCTCAGTGGAAGCAGTAGACCATCCGGGTATTTCTGGCAAATTGTTTTTGCATACTGAGAAAATGTTTGACTATACTAATCATGACACATAATAATTTTTGCCTACTATAGACCATTTCACAATATGTAAACAGCACTGGTCCAAAAGCACTTCCTGTCTCAGTTTTCTAACACTACACAATGTCAGAACGAAATACAACCAACAGAAAGAACATTTACAATGGAATCAAAATGTTTAACGGACATCTTTAAGGTTCAATTACATATGTGAAATACAGAAAAACTGAAACAGGAAGTGCTTCTGGACCAGTGTTGTTTACATCTTGTGAAATGGTCTATAAAGTAATTATTATTATTATTATTATTATACAGTCCAATCCAAGCTAAAAGAAAAGAATCTAAAAGGTATAGGCATCACAGCAAAGAAGGACTAGACAACACAGCTGAAGTCCTGCTGCTTGTTAGTATGACACAAGAATGTAAACCTATTAAATTGGTTCAACAAAACATTATTTTATTGTACAGACCTAAACTAATATTGTGGAAATGTTCATTGAACATATTTGTGTTTTGTGTCTTCTAATGCTGATCATCTGCAGAATAACGTGTGCACCAGTGGAGGGCAGGACAAAATATCACACTTTCATTTGACTGTGTCAGCTCTGTTACCTCACATCTGCAGAGTATCTGGAGGGATAGGACATCATGAGGGACATGCATGACGTGTCTACTGATGATCTTTTAGTCTGACCTAAAATATGCGTGAAGGTGAATCCAGATGACAAATCCAACTATTTGCCAAGGAGATCCAGAGGAGCTATAACACACAGGAAAAACAGAATATCACTAACAGTGTTTATTAGGAGATGAAATAAAGGTCAAAGTGGTAAAATTTTATGACACAGAAGAAAATGTACTAACTATTTGTCAAGAACACAACTGTCAAAATGAGAGTACTTTTAAAATACATTATTAGTATTATAGTTACTAGTGTTCACCCTCCAAACGCCTGAAAACGGTTCATCACAAGCTTGTTTACTGCGTTAAATGATCGCCTTAATATTCATATGACGTCATTTCCGGTTACACACGCATACTCGCTTTTAACCGCTTGATGAACGCGTGAACAAACTCTTCCTCAGTAATTCCTCATTAATCTTGGTTAAAAAAGGTAATTTTCTCTAACCTAAAAACCTATAATTTTGTTTACTGATACCATAACCGAAGAATTAGTCAGACAGACAAATTATTTCATCTCTATCTTAGATAAATATACCTGTCTATTTTTTTCACACGTATTACGTTCATGAATAATTCAGATGGGAATGTAAGACTAGTTCCGTTTACAGCCTTGTGCAAATGATTAAAACACCAGCTCGAGTAAATATAAACATGAAGATTTCCTCTGCTGGCATGCGGCCATACACGCAGCAAGGTGCAACAAGCGCCACTTCGTTAGGTATGCGGCAACGAGCTCTGTTTGATTGACATTTCTGACTATCCAATTAAAAACGCATAATGTTGGACAGCTGTTCTTGTCTCTCGTGTTATCCAATCAGAGGGTGCTTTAGGCGGTCCTTATGCAAATGTGTTGGCAAGGGAAACGAAAGCGCTCCATTCATCCTCCTCATCACAGAGAGGAAACAAATAGGTGGCGTTTCTCTGGTGAAGTGCAGTTTACTCATCCAACCGCGAGAGTACAAGTCACTCGAGCGATAAATAAAAACCGGATAGTTTTCTCACGATATTTGGGTGAGTAATATTTTTTCTCTATTGAAATTGGTATATGCTTATCTATAGTTTCATATCTAATGTGCGCATTCATCCTTCAAGCTTCGCTGAATATAACAGAATACTTCATATTTCAGTTAGTGATAATATTGGATTAATAAATCACATACTGAAAGAAAATAAATATACAGCAAATAAACATTTTCTTCTCATTTATGGTGCTTATGTCTTTTTAAGGAAACTTTTATTAAAAACATTGAAAGTAAAACAGATATGTTTTTTTTACTATTGTTTATTTATTGATATATAATGTGCATTAATATAAACAGGACTGATGCTAAATAATATAATATAATAATATTTTTTATTATAATTATAATAATAGTATATAATTATTATTATATAATTCTATAAAAATAACTGTATACCAATATATATATATATTTTTAGATAATTATCTAAAAATTATAATAATATAATAATGGATTTAACCTGTGGTTTTTATGCAGATGTGTGTTGTATTTATTGACTCTATGACGAGGCATTAATGTCTGTTAACATCTCAGTGCCAGAAAAGTTCATGCTTGCGTGGATGTGAGTCAGTGTTGTGTCTGCGCTGCGCCACACATCTATGAGCAAGACACCAGGGCTGTGTCCTAAAGCCTGCTGAGATGCCTTCCTAGACAGTATTTTTAGGCAACATTTCAACTTTCAGCATTTGGGAATCATAGATACATGCATTTACATACATTTTTTGGTCATTATAGAGTAAAGCAGCATTATTTGGTCATCATCCGTTGGTGCGTAGAGCATATTATGTATTATAAGGGCTTGGAGAAGGCTATGAGGCATTATGTACACTACAGTACCTCTGACCAGCAGATGGGCATTCAGTTTTTTTGGTCATCAAGGGCTTGTGCACCGTTTATTATAATTATAGGATGCCCAAAGGTGCTGCGTGCACACGATAACTAAATGTGCTGTCTAGGTATGGGGCGCAACAGATTTTATGACAGGGTTCCTGTGCCTCCTTTTCTCAGCGAATGTGAACTCATCATCTTACATTTTTGTATAAACTACGCTGTATGCATAAAAAAATAACATCCGAAACAATAATTTTCACAAACGTTTGTGTGGTTTGTTTACTGGTCACTATAATCACAGCTGAACTAAAATGAGCAGCAGTTAAGCAGTGAGAATTTTTGTTGGCACCATGGCAGTGTTTGTGTTCGTGCCGCCTTTTGGACTGAATCGTAAGTGGCTATGAAGCCTCGATGAGCTCAGTATGTCTCATGGCCACAGCTCATTAATCTCAAATAATGAATGGATGCAGAAGTGATTATGCATGCATCAGCCCTAGATGATTGATGTGGGGGAGTTCAATCATTAATTTGGCTCGATGTAATCTCTTAGTTTCGTCTTAAATCTTTAAAGTTGTCTTGTTGTGGTTCAGCGTGTAGGATAGATGCATCTGGGTCCTTTTAAAAGTGAAAGCCCTTTCAGATATCTCATATCTACACTATATGCAGCTTCTGAAGACTTGGAATGTAGTGCATGAGCTGTTTATATTACTTTTATAATACTTTTATAGTGTGTGTGTGATATGTCATTTCATTTTTTATTTATGGGTGAATTATGCCTTTAAACATGTCTGGTCCAGGTACTGAGCATGGGTTCATAGGTCAAGTCTGGCCGACCACCCCCTTGATTTTGTCATAGAAAAACAAAGGGAATGTCTACATGGAAACCAAAGTGGATACTATTGCTTTTTGTTTTCCTGTCTGATCTGTCCATGTTCCTCATGTCAAACAGATGCCCTGGCTTGTTTTCTTTCAGTTTATCTCTTTATTTGCTGTTGTTGTTCTTTGCTCTGTTTCCTGTTCTGAATGCGAATGAAAACGAGTACAGTGTCATAACAGAGGGATGCTGTCAGATACATTTAGCAGCTGGAGTTATCGGATGCCGCTCCGGGGTGTTAGAAACAAATTGTTCAATGCGCTCGCCCAACATGTTAAAGTACGTAGATAAGGCAAGATATGAAATTCAAATGATGATATGGCTGATTTAGGATGTAGGAGTCTTTTTCATGCCAGGCTTGGTGTTGGCATAGTCGAACACCCACTGTGCATCTAATTCAGGGATAGTATGGTACAGCATATCCCTTTGGGTTTTACTGCTGGTTTAACGCAAATTGATTTCACATTGAACTGTCAATAGAATAGAAAATTAGGCTTAGACACATTTGTACCTTGTGAGAGATATTCTGATCTTTTCTTTGTTATTTAGATTCAGAGTTCCATTAATTCCTAGAGGTTTTATATTGTAAACACTATGTTTCATGCAGACATTTGTTCACTAGTGTAATAAATTTCTTTCAAAGGCATCACAATGAGCTACATCCACTGTCCAGACTGGTCACCACATTTTATAATCCTATTTATTTTACCCTCAAGTACCATCCTTGAAAGGGCACAGTTCACATACAGCCTGCCAAGCCACTTAAATCAAATGCAGCACAATGAAACGACCACAGAAAGACTGTGCACCTGTGTGACATGCCGCTCTGAATACTAAACACAGATTTAGCACGAGTTGTATTATTCCAGCATCTGGAACAGGAGTTTAATAGGACAATTGTTTGGTTCTGGTCAACAGAGATTGACGGCATACGCTTAATCAAATGACAATGTGTTGATTTTTTGATGTAGTGGAAGAAGTGCAAAACCCCTGAACCATCCCTACTTCCTAAAGCTGAAACCGCAGATATGGTGCTGATTTTATAATAAGTTGTTTTGCTTATTAACAGGTTTGGCTGGTTGTTGTTCGTAGATATTGTGTTGTCAGACACATTAATTAGTATATCTATAATTGTAATCAAATAACCCTATGATTTGATGTTAGTTGCCTAGATTTAGGGCCCTTGCAGTATTAATACTTTGATTTCTCAAAGGGTCAGTGTATCTAAAAAGGATAAATAAAAAATTGTTATTAAAAATTTTGAAGAATGCTTAAAATTTTGGATTAGGGTTCATACACTTAGTATGAGCATATGTAATAGTGAAACCTACCCTAATAATTTCCTACCCTAAAAGTGAAACCTACCCTAATAACCTACCCTAGAATTTCCTAGTATTTTTGTCTTGTTTTTCCAGAACAACTATCTAAAAATAATGAAATCAGATGTTTTTTCTTGATAAGCAAAATAACCTAAGATTAAGTCTTATTTTTTTAAATAAATGATCAAAATGAAATGAGTGTTAAATCGAAAAGAATAAAAAATATCTGACATTGGGTTAACATTTGAATTAAGTACTTAATAAAAAGCGTAAAACTATTTACGTTTATTTTTCTTACCAGATTGGCAAATATTTTAGCTTGTTTTAGGCATAAACTTATCTTGAATTCATCATTTTTGTCATAAAACAAGACTTAACATTTTATGTCATATTGCTTTTCAAGAAATCATTTCCTGATTTAAGATTTTCAGATATTTGCAAATATTGTTTTGTACTCCAAACAAGAATAATCTTTTATGATTTTTGTTTTTGAGGAAGTATTAGGATGAATCATCAAATACTATGGAGTGGAACTTTGCAAGTTCCTCAAAATATACAGTAACACTATGTTACTTTGTATTTCAAGTTCTCAGTGGCAACAGTGTTGCATTTGCAGTTGCAAATAACATTACTTAGTACCTACAATATTGTGAAATGTGGAGAGCAGGTGCAGTGACCTTCGTTGGTTGCCCTTTTCTCCAGAGAGTAGAGAATATGTTTCTTCAGCAGTGGAGTGGGAAAACATCACTATAGAAACAACAGAGGGTCTAATTTAATACGATGCTGTGGGACTTGTTTAGAGCTAGTAAACAAAGCTAGTTCTTCATCCCAAAGATTTGCTCAGAGGTTTCCTTCATAACTCAGGAGACGAAATTCTCTGTCAGGTTTCATTTAGGTACCAGCTTTGATATTTCTTTGTGCTTTAAAATAAATGTAATCAAAAGAGAAATAAAGAAACTCAAATGAGGCTATATATAGTATAGAGCTGTGATTCAGTGATTAGTATATAATGTAATTAGTATAATATAAGTGTAAAATTCAGATTATTCAGTTATTCAGAAATGTTTATCTTGAAATCTAAGGTCTAAAAATGTCTTAACCTGTTAAGTATCACCGTTTCTCAGCCTAACACCTATGTTATTTCCCTATTCTCCTTAATATTTCAAAGTTTAATTTTAATCTAATCATGACAGACTATAAATTGATGGAAAGGTATAAGACTATTTTTAATTTATAAAAATACCTAAAATAATTTTTTTATATATAAATAAATAACAAATATCTAAAAATGTAGTTTAGATGCATTTTCATGTGTACATTTCTGCTGTGACAGTTATCAGGTTAAATTTATCTTGTTTTAATCTAATTTTTTTCTAAGATTATTTTGCTATTTAAGCTTTTACCCTAAAAAACCTTAAGAAATAGGTTGCCTAAAATCAAAAATGAAAAGACTCATTTACCTACCCACATGCTGTTATGTATATAACCCCTATGTCTTTTTCTCCAGTGAAACACAAAATGCAGAATGCAGTATGTCCCACTTTATCTCTCTTTAATTTTGTGATGCAAGGAATAAAGGGAGACCTAAAGGTTTGGAACAGTACAAAGGCTAGAAAATTATGAGATATGTTTTATTTTTAGATGAACTTTCCCTTTAGGATCTCCACTTCAAAATATAGCTACAGTCCTGAAGTTTCTAAGTGAATTGTTTGTCTTTGCCCCATAGTCCACATGGGACCTGCCAGCCCTGTGCCTACTGGAACCGGCTTAAATTACTACCCTGAACCATCTGCCACCATGCCCTGTGTGCTGAGTGTTGATCATTATTGGCTGTGAGAAAAGTACAGTTAGAGAGAGAGAGAGATAGAGTGAGTGAGAGAGCGAGAGAGTTTCATTGTCAGTAATGGGGAAAATTAAATAGCAGTAGGTTTTTTCCCGGATCCATTCATGTATAATTTAAGAATCTCTTTATACAGAAACTTTTGCTCACAAAAGCTCCTCTGGCTGATGATGTTGATGGTGACTGACAGTTTTGGATATGCCCCTGTGACTCCAGATAAGCATGGTTGACCTTTAGCTCGCATATCTCCCAACAGCTGCATTATTTATGCGTGCTATTGGTTGTTATGCCACACGAGTCAGTGGAGAATTTTATGACTCACCTGTAATTGAACTGCAGTCAAGAGAAAGTGGTATAAAAAAGGCGTCAGCGTTGACGTACACGTCCATAAAACCTGTATTTCATGATTGAAGACAATTATTTGTTAAATGCACGTTCCTGTTTTCTGCTGGCTTGCTCAAGATCATCGGGGCTCCAGAAGTCTGGAACCATTAATGTAAATAATACTTCTACTTTAAACTCATTATGAACAGCATAACATTTTAGAGTGAAAACTGAATAAATGAGCTAAATGAACCCTCTCATTTTAATGACAGCATGCAATTGCGGTGGCAAAGTACATCATAAACGTATAGTGAAGTTATTTTTTTCCACTATTTCAATTAAACCAAACATGCAAATTACTACACCAAATTAGAATAGCCTAGTAAATTGATTTTTACAAAATGGTACAAAAAACAATAATACTGAAGGAAAGAACAAAAAGGAAACCGATGAGAGCATCCATCTGTGGCATAGCTTCTAGCCAGCTGTTATTTGCTGAATTTTGTGATACAGAGGTTGTGAAAGCTTCCCAGGCGGTTACCAGGACAACCAGTTATTCACCAGTGGTATCATCCCGGGGTTTTGATAAAGCACACTTGTAACAAGCCACTTTTGTCCACCATAAAAGAGCCGGAACATTGTTGTGAAAAGGCTAACGTACTTACAGGGTACTTAAAGCACCCTCTCCATTCAGTTCAGTGACGCTTGATTGAATGTGTGTTTGTGTGTTGGTGCGTATGTCTGTGTCTGTATCCTGTTTCAGGTTTATTTCTAAAAACACAATGCAGAAATCTCCCCAGATTATAGAGGATTTTAGTGTTTTTAACCAGGAGGACTTAAATAAAATTCATTTAGAAATTAATGATC
This sequence comes from Beaufortia kweichowensis, assembly GCA_019155185.1. Taxonomy (NCBI): domain Eukaryota; kingdom Metazoa; phylum Chordata; class Actinopteri; order Cypriniformes; family Gastromyzontidae; genus Beaufortia; species Beaufortia kweichowensis. The sequence goes on from CM032809.1 coordinate 10,824,645, forward strand.
TTCCATGATGTTAAATTGACCCTCATGTAATTCCAAACCTGTATTGCTTTTTTCTTCTCTGAAACACAAAAGTAGATACTTTGAAAAAATGTCTGGATGGTTTTGTGTGCATACAGTGGTTGTCAGTTGTTTGGTTACTAACGTTTTAAAACTGTCTTTTGCACTAATAAAAAACGAGTAAAGAAAAGGTGAGAATTGTTACAGGAGTGAGGTAAGCAGCCATTTATCCTTGTGTTGTGATTGACAAGATTAGATGAACATGCTCCTGCTCTGAACGTTCTTTTAGCACTCGATTGCTTAAATGACAGCTACTTCATCGCATTTGATGGATAATGTCTGACTGTACAGATAAAAAAAATGTCCGTCTCCGTGAGGTTCATGGCCTCCGTTTCAATGAGCTGTCAAAGCAAGTTAAGTATCGCAGGTAAAAGCAGTGATGGAAGATGATGGTGTCAGGTAAAAACACACTCAAGCACAGACCTCAAAGAAGGGTCATGGATGGCAGAGCGGGCAGTTATAATTTACACTAGTGTTTAAGACCGTTTTTAAGGTCTTGGTCTCGTCTCGGTCTCGACTGCGTTTGAACTCGTTCTTGTCTGGGTCTCAGACTTTGAGGACTCGGATTTTATTTCAAGAGCGGATCACTGCAGTGATATCACTAAATTGGTGTTGCATCGTATAATTTACTTGTTAATATCCATAACGTTACTGACGTATAACGTTTGGTTTATTTTGATACTGTTGTTCTTCCAGGTCAGGAATGAATGGAATTATCAAAATTAGTACAAATGCAAAAAAAACTGTTCAAAAAGCACAGCAGCAGCTTGTTGTCACAGTTGTTGTGATATGTACTGTATTGTATTTCCTCAGTTGTTTCTTCTACATCTAGAACTACTTTTCCATCTCTCAGTTCCTTCTGGCCGTGTCGATCTTTGAAGAGCGCGCAGCAGGTCACTAAGGTGAATAAAGTCTGCGAGACGCTCAAATTGAGTCATCTCTCCTTTCCCGTTCAATCTCTGACAGTTGCCAGCACGATGTCCAAGCCTCGAAAAAAAATCATTTTCCCACATGGGATCAATATAAGTGCTGTGTGTGTGTGTGTGTGTGGCGTTGCAGAATTAATCCACCGCCCGAGTCCGGCGCATCCCAGGATTCTCATCTCATTTGGTGGCTCTTAAGAGAAACACTCGCAGACTGACGTGGCCGGAATATCAAAGACATCAGCAGTGACCATAAAGGCAATCACCGTCCATCGATCTATCTGAGCGACAATAGAGAACTGATGAAAGAGTGAAAGTGATGGCAGGAGGCCATGAAACAAGGCCACAAAAGACATTCGCTCTGTTTTCTTGCTGGCTGGGAAGTGAAAGCTGTCTGTGGAAATCATTGAGCGATCGTAAAGCATTAGTATTAGTATAGATGACCTCTGATTTTATAGTTTTTTTTAAAAGACAGTGTAAAACTGCATTTTGTAGTCGTTCACGCTAAACAACAAGTAGTCCCTTATGTGCACAAGTTGTTTAAAAAAATACATAGCCCAATCAGTATTGAGGAAGCCCTATTTAATTAGGTTCACCTGAGTCCCATTAGATGTGTTTTTAGAGGGTGTTTACCAGAAACACATTCAAAAACAGCTCAGCTAGACCGTACGTAATGAAATTGAGCTATTTTTAACATGTCACACTATCTGAGTGCAAATCTCATGGTAGGATGACAAGAAAGTAGCAACAAGCAATATTTAGACAGGAGAATCTAAATATTTGTGACATTTAAGGAAATTTTAGAAAATTGTAGAGGTTTTAAAATGCAAAATAGTAAACAATTAGATAAATGACTATTAAGGCCAGTAATTCATTGCTGGTTGAATAATATTATTAGATTATGGTAATTAGGGCTAAAACAAAATGATTGAAATGTGCATATCACAATATGTATGTTGGTTTTATAATTTTTATTTTTTAAATATATTTTAATATAATTGAAAATGATTTGACAAACTTTATGCATGATCATATTGCATATATAATAAACTGATTAGCAGTGGCAATAATAGCAAATTGAAAATAAATGGTGAGGGTAAAGTTGACTTTAGGTTTTATGTCCAAATCACCATTTCAATTTTCAGCAGATAAAGGCAAAGATAAATGTTTGATTCTTATGACAAACACACTTTTCTTTTGAGATGTAACAGCTACTTTCTACAATCTAATTCATTCTCATTAGATACAATCTACTTTTATTAGACTTTTTTTATTTTGAATATTAATTCATTGCATACTCATTTAAAAACAACTAAAGGGAGCTTATTTTTGATGGTTTAGTAACAGCAGATAAAAAACAAGCAATCACCTGTTTTCAAACCTAATGTTAATCGTATAGTCCAGTCTGACTGCCATTCAATAGTTCCTACCCAAAAACCTCTAAGGCAGTTGCTTGTGTCTCTACTGAAAACATGATGCATTCATCTGCAAATCCTGATAAGCTTTAACACTTCTGCTAAAGGAAAGAGAAATCGCAAATGGGCAGAAACACCCTTTTAATGTCTGCCACATTTCTTCCTCAGTACCTCTAGACTAATCCCCTAGCAGTTGTCATAATCCTATAGGAGCCACAAAAAAGCAACCATTTGTTGATAAGCCGTAAGGTCCTCTCTTGTGGCAAATGAAGCAGGAACTGACTCACCAAAAACTCCAGAGAGATCATATTCCACCAGCAAACAACTGGGAAAATGAAAACCTCTGCAGACCCAATTAAATTCTTTATTTTGAACACAAGCCAATCACAAGATTAAAAGTTTTTTCTTCAGTCGTTTTTTAGAAACTTTTCTGCAACTCTTGCTCTTCTGACAAGCATTAAATTTATACCTGTCTAAGCCTCAGAAGCCACAGTTTTATCTGTAGGAGTACCAAACACAGCTGGTCTCAACCGTCTCAAAGCAATGTAGTCAAAAACTGCCCCGCAGATCAGATCCAATTACCATTTTGTGTGAGCTATGAATGAAAAATAAAACTAAAATAATTCACATTTTCTAGTTTTACTTATTTTATTATTGTAGTGGGTGGAATCAATGAGTAAATTTTGTCTAATGCAAGGATAATTATGGATCATTTTTAATTGCTATATTCTCTCATGAATCTCTAAATATCGTTCCGTTCCCACTTTAGTTCAGAGATAAGATAGGAAACTGGCTCTGATCTTGGCTGAGAAAAGATTCCTCGATCCTGCACTGCTGCTGGCATATAGAAAATGATTTGACTGCAAATTTGTCAGAGGAGAAGATTGTGAAAAACTTTGAAAGAGAGGCGGTATTCTTCTGTATTGGATTTGATGTTACTTTTGTATAGCATTCATTGCCAATGACTTTTCAAACACAGCACTATAGCATTATGTTGCCAATTTTTGCACCACAGAACTTTCTTTCAGAAACTGTAAAAGAAAGCCTGTGGGATATTGTTACTATTTTCTGCCTGTGTGTGTGTGATGGTTCTAATAAAAATGAAATCTTTGCTTGCATGATTTTATGACTTTTGTGGCAAAACATCCACAATGTTTTCAACTTTCTCATCATATAACTCCCAGGAAACTTTCTCCCAGGTTCTAAAGCAATATAGGTGTAGATTAACCTTCATAAGTCTCGCCACAGATGTTGCTTTCCAATTTGAGTCCCTTTTCATTTCCTTTGCAGCTTCATGGAGGGCTCTGGAGTAATGATTGACACATTTCATTTCTTTTTGCATGCAGTCGCTCATTATAAATGAGTTATCAAAGGTCAACCTGTGGCCACTTGTAGTGTGATTGAAAACAATAGAGGACTGTTTTAACCAGATCAGCTTTCCAGAACCTTGTGTTGAATGTTGACAGCCTTACAGTTCTTCAACCATTCAGATCTTTAATTAAACCTTCCTGTCTAAAGTTAACTAATCACAAAGATGCCCAGATTAGCAGACCACAGCATACCATAAAAGGTCAGAAACAGAGAGAGAGAAAGAGAAAAGGGAGAGAGAGGAGATGAATGCTCACCTCTGATTAGTCATCAAGATCCCAGTAAAATGACCTTCCGTCAGGGCAAAAAATAGCGCTGTGGGCGACCGGGTCTCAGATGAGTTCCTCTGCAGACCCGCTGCTGTATTCCATCATTATGTGCCCCTTGTCAACTATTTAGACCTGCTGAATATTTAATGAACTTTAATAATCCGAGAGCGGAGATAATGAGTCATTAACATAGTGTCTCATTTGTCATTTCAGCACCCAAATATATCCATTTTTAAAGCCCTGGGACAATTGGGATTTGGTTTAATATATCTCTGGTTCTGTCAGAGGCAGACATGATTCAAGACGTAATGTTGAAGTGTTAAACCTCAAAAAAAAGGATACATCAGTTACGACTGCTTCACATCGGTCTGTACTTTACAGTAGGGCTGGGCGGTATGATGTACCCAGGGATGCGACATAGAGATGGGTACCGAAACCTGGTATTAAATGGGTAATTAAAATTATGAATTATGTATCTCCCAAATCTGTTCTGTACTAAAACTGGAGAAATTTATAATTGCAACATAAATGTTATCATACACATTGTATCTCACCAAGCGTTTCTAATTTGCAACAAGATTAAGAAATGTATTAAGAATTAAGAAACACATTTAATATAAATAAATAAATCAGCCTATATATGTGATAATTTGTTAAATTAACAACTAAAGTTGTCAGATGTACAAACAAACTTAAATCTTTTTATTTATGTAAATCTTTAGGAAAAAAAGATTTTGAAACTATTTGCAAACCACTTCTAATCACAAGCACAGTTTATATTACATTAGGATAAAAAACAGTGTTATTTCCTCTTTATTTGTTTATTTATTTTTGTAAAAATGTTACAAAAAGAACTGATAAACATATTGTTTAATAAGAAATGTAATACCAAACATTGGTATTACATAAAACATAATTTACACATTTTACTACTTTACCATTTTTTTTTTTTTTAAGAAACCTTTCTTTAAGCTGCTTTTCACAAGCCTACATGGATATTTTATGGTACTTCAAAAACACTTTCTTTGTCCACAGAGAAACCTAGAAAGATGGGAAAACATAACAGCAAGCTTGCTCCTGAGGTGCTAGACGACTTGACCAAAAGTACAGAGTTCAATGAAGCCGAGCTGAAGCAGTGGTATAAGGGATTCCTGAAGGACTGTCCATCTGGCATCCTTAATCTGGAGGAGTTCCAGCAACTCTATGTCAAGGTAAGCCATGTCTATTTCATCTAACTATGTTAGATACTTTATTCAGTAGGATCCTGAAGAAGCTAGTGAAAAATAATACCAAGCCTTCTTCAGGAATAGTTTACTTGTGTTCGGTCATGATTTACTAAACCTCAAGTTGTGCCAAATCTGTATTAAAAATCATTAATTCAATCAACATTAAAAATCTTGTCAATGAGAGCATTGCTACATAATCATATATAGGGCTTCAAACTCCATATAAATACCACCATAAAAATATTAGATATTTTATGTGTGAATATATCTTTATACTTCTGCACATTTGAACTTAGCAGATTGCATGTGATTGCCAAGGGGGTTTGGTGTTGTTCAGATCAGACTTGGCATGTTGCACATTGATGTGCCAATTTTGTTTTTAACCATACGTGCATATTATTTGAATAAATTATAAAACAGCATTTAGAAGAAGTAATTAAAACAATGCTGGCTTGTTTCAACTCATGGTTGGGTCAAATATGGACATTTTGTGGGTAAACAATAGGTTAAAAATAACCCAGAATATTTAGAGTGTGTATTCTATGACTTAGGAAGACTTAAAATGTGGCACTGACGTAATAATATATCCTGCTTTAATTGTGCTGTTTTACCATTTTGGAGACTGACGTCCTGGAGAATCATGACCAAGTGGAGATTGGTCATGATTCATATTCATACAGTGATAAAGGTTTGTAATGAAATGAGGATGAATAATAAGAGTGGATCTTTGTCAGTTTCCTTGTCTGTTTGTGTTTTTCAGTTCTTTCCTTATGGTGATGCTTCCAAATTCGCCCAACACGCATTCAGGACATTTGACAAGAATGGCGACGGCACCATCGACTTCAGGGAGTTCATCTGCGCACTCTCCATCACATCCAGGGGAAGTTTCGAGCAGAAACTCAACTGGGCCTTTAACATGTATGACCTAGATGGAGACGGCAAGATCACGCGCATGGAGATGCTTGAAATCATCGAGGTGAGAGATTTCGGATGATTCTTGGTGTGTTCGGTTTTAGTTCTTGAATTTGATCTTTCTATCTTGCTCTCTGTTTCTCACTCCAGGCGATCTACAAGATGGTCGGCACGGTGATCATGATGCGAATGAACGAGGATGGGTTAACCCCACAGCAGCGCGTGGACAAAATCTTCAGCAAGATGGACAAGGACCACAATGATGAGATCACGCTGGAGGAGTTTAAAGAGGCGGCCAAGAGCGACCCGTCCATTGTTCTTTTACTGCAATGTGATATGCAGAAGTAATGGAGGAGAGAACGGGTGCGAGTGGGGGTGTATAGGGAGGGAATCATAACCATGTACAGACTTATAGAGAGATATAGATAATAGATAATGAGATAAGATAATGTACATACAGTTGGAATTTATAGATTTGTTTACATGGCAGTGGAAGGATAGAGAATTTCTTACTTACTAGTGTTGTCTTGTTTTCCGGTACTAATATCTAAAATACTTAAGTCAAGATATGCTTTCTTGATTAGCAGAATGAACAAAAAAAGCAAAAGTTAATTTTCAGAGTTTGGCTCACTGGCAGATATATTTGCTTGTTTAAAGCATGAACTTGCTTGATCAATAGTCAATTTTGCTCATAAAGAAAACTAATTTAAGTATTTTTAGATATTTGCAAAACAAGACAAAAATACTAAGTAAGATTTTTTGCAGTGAGATGGCCAAATAGATTCAGGAAAGGATTAGAAATGCAAGAGAGAATTTTAATCCTGTATCATCTGGTAAACTCTTTCAATTGTTTATTTTGGCTTTTACACAATCACAAAAGTCAGAAAGTTTAAAAGGTGGAATTCATAATACAGGATATTTTTGTGTCTTTTTCCATCTGTCATTTAGGATTGTTTTAGTTTATCCAGAAATCTAAATTTTAGTCTCCTCACTCCATTAGTACATGAAATTATTCATTAAAAAATCTTTGAATTATTTTTCTTAGACTTAATGAATTATACATTTAAATATAATAAAATGAGAAATCAGAATACAAAACAGAATTTTGTATAGGGTGCTTTCATACAAAGCAATCGTTCCCTACGATCAAACATGCACACAAAAATGCACACATCATATTGAAAATGCTAGATGAAGAGGTGATAAACTACTCCAGTAAGTAATATTGTCACATTGTTGGCAACTGAACACATTGCCATAATCTATTACATAACTACCTAAACATTTAGATCTGACGATACCATCACAATGCATTGCCATCTACTTATTGGCTGGGATAAACCGGAAATGCCACGAGTCGTACCAGGAAATAAGTTGTGTGGTTTATTAGATGTATACATGATGACATTTTGTACATATGCCTATACACACGCTTAATATGTAAATGTTTCTCTACCTTAGAAGTGCTTTCATAATCTGACACAGCCGCAACGTGTGCTAACAAAACTATAATGTATATGGGCTTGGAAGACGAATGTGTAAATTTTCTTCACTGTAATTTGTTGTAAAAGCCTTTGAAAGCGCGTGCGAGAGAACACAAATGCCTCAATCTTTGTATTAATATTTTTTCCTACGTTTCTCACGCCAGTCCTAGAAGTATTAAGCTGTTGTGTTTGTTGTTAACTGGTGTGGCGGGTGAGCTGTTGTTCGTCATGAAAGCTTTTGTTTAGTCTTAGTTCATCTCTTTTCTGCCCACCAATGTTTCACAAGCTTAGCAGGTGTCACCCGAAGATTTTAATTGTATGAATATTGTCAATGTTGGACGATCATGTACCGTTCTTTTCTCTTGTAATATAAGTGGACACATGTAAACCAGACGCAGAATGTGTAGTACTCGTCAATGTTACTGTACTATGCCGCAATAGCTACTCATATAAAAATATTGTTGCACTAAGTAGTTGAATAGGCAATACAGCTTTAGTTTTAGACTGCCTCCCTGTGGTTAAAAATACTGATCAATAACTTATTCACAATTTGTTCACTCTGAACCACAATATAGGGGACCATAATATCACAACAAGGGGAAACTTGTTAAAATATTGTACTGCAGTTCAATCTTGTTGCTCTTGTGATTTATTTTTCCATACTCGAAGATCAATTTAATTATGTGGTTTATTTTGGTGCATATCTTGTGATGTTACACCTTTGGTAACAGATCTTTAAGTGATTTCCTTACTTACCTACAAGCTCATTATGTCACAACTGCCTTTACGCTACTTCACAATCTTAAAATATAAATGTAATGCGATTCTTTGTACGTTTACACATCTCCGCCACTGTTGTGCACCTCTGATCATCATCAGAATGTGTTATTTTTTTTATTGAACTAAAATGTGCTACAATCATGTGCTACAATCAATTTAATTGAACAATTAATTTGACTATCTAATGATCACCGTGATTACATTATTTCAGTTATGATCATATGTAATAATTTTGCAATGTGCAAAATGTACCCTGTGGTTCGATGCAATGTGCTGTGATCTGCTAAATTGTCTATATACTAATATGCCAATGTTACAGTCTGGTTATGTTTTTCTGTGCCAAAAAATGTAAAATCGGATCATTCAGAAGTATGTATGAAAAACTAAATAAACCCAGTGATATTGCTAAAAATATTTGGATTTGCAAGAATATTTAAATTTACTGATCACATGCAACACTCAAAAGCAACTTTTGTCACACAATACTAAAAAGGGAGTAATTGTATCCAGTCGTGCAATACAAAGCTTTGTGTTTGTTTGTGTGCTGTGCATTTCTATATGTCTGGTTTCTGTTCACTTTTTCAATAACGTAAAGCTCCTTAAACAAAGATGTGTAATTATTTTTGTTACATAGAGAATAAATCAAATACGTGGACGTCTACTGAATTGTCTCATGCTGTGTGCTGTTTGTCTGTCCTACTGATTAGTCACATGCTCTCAGACACCTCTCATCAGTCTTCTCTCTTTCCATCACACACACACACAGAAACTGTTCACTTTCTCTGCAGACCTGCGCAATATGAGTCACTCTAGGGAGGTGATGTCATGATAAATGCTGTTGTCATGGTAGCAGGGCTGTAGCTAGTGATGTATTGTGATGAGGGAATTTGCAGACCCTCCATTAGGGACACGCTTTTTCACGTTAAATTTCTCATTAAATTAATACATTTAACTCTTACTCTAGCTCTGCATCATATTGTGGGTCTCACACTTAGGACTACGTCTTACTCCCCTGTTAAAGAGCAGTTAAAATTGCTCGTAACCATGCAGCATCTAGTATGTTCTAGTTTAAATGCTGGTGTTCACACTAGGTGTCTTAACAAGCTTTACCAGGTTGACCAGCTGTTTTTGATGATGAAAAGCATGACTTTACTGACTCACATACATAGTCCAATATTAAGTAGCATGGAAATTCATGGAAATTCAAGCTGGTATTTCAGTGAACTTTTATTATGTTTATCTGTATTAATCACATTGAGGTCAGTTGTTTAAAAGAGAAGCATTACCAATTTACACATTTCAGTCTGGTGTGTGCCTGTAACAGAACACTCACTGATAATAAATAAAATGAAATTGCAGTGTCATAAAAATCAAACCACATTGTGTGCTTTTATTACTTTGGATTAGAGTTAATGCAAACAAACATATGCTGCATTTGGTGCTACTTTATTTTGAAATCGCAGTTCGGGAAGAGGGTGTGACGTCACGTCCTGGCACGAGCTGTTTGGGATTAGCTAGCTGATTAGCTAGCCATGTTCCTATAGCTGTCTATAAAATAAAATAATTAACATCGGGAGCTCAAAATTGCTGATTTACCACAACAATAACAAAAAGTAAGTCAGTTAATTCATTGTGCAAGATACGTGCTATTGCTATATGTATGTATTTATCATGTGTTTAGAAGCTGTTTGCCAGCTAACTATTACAGCATTGACAAATAACATAGTTTCATAGAGATGTAAGTCACTACTATCGCTAATATAATTGATGTTGGTTATGTGAGATTATGTCTTCTCTTTATGAAGATTGTAACATTATGGGTAATTTCACCCCGTTCGTACTGCTAGCGTGTGACGTTACTATGGCGACAGATTTAGCACGCTCCCATTATAATGAACGACACTGCAGGTGAACGACGTTTCTATGGTGACAGAGTACGCTAGTACAAGTCGTTATTATGGGAGTGTTGTAACGTTGTTGTACAATTGTGTCGTAATGTTTAAAGAACTTCATTCCTAAATCATTTGTGGACATATTGTTAATCTTTTACCAAAGGTTTTCATCATACTGATAGCTCAGATGACAATATTTGGTGGTTTAAATACTCATGTGAGGTCTCTCTCTCAGTGTTTAAAGCATTTTTTATTTAAAGCATGATGTTTTACAGTCGGGTAAGGTGTAAAGTTTTCAGAATTGTCACATTCATAACAGTCCATATTACTCATGAATAGGCACAATAAACTTTAAATAAAAATATTATATATTTTATGTCATTTGAAGAGTCATCTCTTTTCCATTTGTTGGGTATCATTGCTTCCGTTTTGTGCATTTTAAATCGCAGAAATCGTCCAGTATGCTGCCTGTTAAAAATGTGTGATCTTTTTTATGTCACATGATGTATATTTCAATTTTTCACAAGAGATAACTTGCGCATCAAGTAATATTTTTGATGTCTGGACCCTATCAGCAGGGCTTATATAAAAAGAAGGTTCAATAAAACGAAACACCTATAATGCTGGAATTGCCCCTTTTATTTTTTTTAAAGACAGTTTGTGCCACAGAGAGGTGATGGAGGAGCCAGGAGCCATAGAGGTGACTGTAAAAACTCTGGACTCTCAGAGCAGGACCTTTAGTGTCAGAGGAGAGGTGTGTAGGTCCTGAATTAATAAAGCAATGACATTGATATTTACTTCATAACCCAAATGTCTCATACCAGTATCTTGCTCTCTCCTTCAGTGGACTGTGAAGCAGTTTAAAGAGCACATCGCTTCCTCTGTTGAAATCCCGGTGGAAAAGCAGAGGTTGATCTATCAGGGTAAAGTGTTGCAAGATGAGAAGACGCTCTCAGAATACAGTAGGTTTTTTAACTTTTTTACTGGCTGTGCCATAAAAAATATATATAGCATTGATGTTGTTAGCAAACACCTTTTTCACATTTGTAACAATAAATTAGGCATTCTTAAAAGTGTAAAAAGTCCTGGCTATCACTATTGTTAACCTCTCCCTCATATCCTGTTTTCTTGTTTACTATATCTAATAGTACATTGTGTAAAGCTGTAAATGACCAAAAATAACTTGGCCAAAAAACAAAATCCTACCTGTATACTGTAATCAATGTCTTTTACAAGTCAGTACAGTAACCATGTTTAAACGTAGATCAATTAAAAAGTACTCTGAATAATTCTCATATAATTTTAATGGTTAATGTTTACACTGGTCTCTCTTTTTTTTGTAAGATGTTGATGGAAAAGTCATTCATCTTGTGGAGCGTGCACCTCCTCAGAGCAGTCAGTCTGGGGGTGGAGGAGGTGGTGTTTCAAGCGCCTCGGGTGCATCGGATGGAGGATCCACCTCTTCTCAGTCCTCCACTTTTTCAGGAGCTCCACATGACCGTAACGCCAACAACTATGTGATGCTGGGCACATTTAACCTGCCTGTGAACATTATGGATCCACAACAGATACAGGTTACAGTGTTGACTTGCATTAAGAGATTGTTTGCTTGTAAAAACATGTGCATGATAAAAGTTAAATAAGTGTCTTGATTCTTCCAGATGCAAGTGCAGCAGATGCTCTCTGGTGTTGGAGAAACAGGGCGGAATGTCAGGGTGAACACCAATACAGGAGTGAGTCACCCAGAAACATTCTTTTAACTTAAATTAATACCTCAACATGTATATAATAAATAACAGTATGTGCCTAAAGCTCTAAATATGTTGGTTTTGGAATCGCTAATGCTGTGGCTAGTCACTGTCTGTTGTTTGAAAGGTTATCTCTGTTCTCATCTGAATCATTTGTTTCCTCTCTTACAGAGCAGCGGCTCTGTGGACGTCCATATCAACGTGGACCAATCAGCGCAGAGCGAGCCCAGGATGAGGCTCCAATTGGCTGAAAGCTTACTGCGAGATACCCAGACTTTAATCCACAGACTTGAGGTGTGTATCTCTCACCTTGACATCCACACTGCAAATGCCACAAAAATATTTTGTAGGTTTTTTGTGTTCTAATGTGACATGATTTGCATTGCAGGCTTATTTTGAGACTGATAATAACCAATAATTTTGTTTAAAGGGTCCGTCAAGCGAAGCATCGCCTCAACAGGATACACAACCTCCGCAGTCTTCATCATCATTCTCAGCACAATCAATGGACACTTCATCATTACCATCATCATCATCATCCTCCACTACACAGACAGAGGGACAGAGTCAATCCGGAACCAAGTAAGGTTTTCTGCTAAAACACATTTTCTAGATTTTATTACACAATTAGGTTGTTAAGTTGTGTGTCTCTAACTGTTTGATTTCATTTCTGTCAATCATCTCAGTCACCCAAGTCCATTGGAGTTGGTGGATGTTCTGTCAGAGGTGCGAAGGGTGGAGGAGCGACTCCGTCCTTTCATGGAAAGAACTCACTCCATCCTTGGAACAGCCAGTTCTGCTGACTACAATAACAATGTACGCCCTTGACGGCTTAACGCTACATGACATTACGTGCACCATCGCTGTTTTCATTAGCTGAAAACTTCTTGTTATTCTCCGACAGACGCAAGAACGTGAGGAAGATCAGCGCACTCTTAATTTGATTGGAGAATCGCTCCATCTCCTTGGCAACACCTTGGTGGCTCTGAGTGACCTTCGCTGCAATTTATCTGATCGACCTCCACGCCACTTACACGTGGTACGGCCGATGTCTCACTACACCTCTCCAATTGTGAGTGTACGGCCTCACATTCCCATTTTGGTGAGATAATGAATTTTCTAAATGCAAGTCTAGTAGCAAATTACCAGCTTGACAAAATACGTCTCCTACCAGATGAACCTGGGAACCACAGTCTCCATGACATCCAATAGCAGGCAGACCAGCGAAGGTCAGGCCCAGCCTTCTCAGCCCACCGGTCAATCAGAACAGCAGGGACAGGCTCCTCCCCCTTCATCCTCCTCAGCCAATCAACAAACAGGCCATGGTCAGGGGACTCCAAGAGTGATCCGAATTACTCACCAGACCGTGGAGCCTGTGGTTATGATGCAGATGAACCTGGACGGTACATCTTACTGTCTCTGTTTACACTAGGTTTAAACCGTGCTGGTCTGCCACAGTATTGATCCCAAACAAAACCTTCATTTTGATATTTTTTATGGTTTTAGTAAATAGTCATCTTTTTTAGACTTTGAAAGTGCAGTTGTAGTGTTACTATCAGCCGCTGATCTGTGCGTTTTTGTGCAGCAGATTCACACAGTGGAGCGCAGCAGAACCCCAGCGCTGCTGGAGAGACTGGTTAGTTTCCACCTCTCGCCATAGTCGATAACCAGCTAACAGACATGTCGAATTTATCATGGCATGTGTGGAATAGTTAAAGAAAAAAAACATGTAAATTATGAAAGTTTTGACTAAATTGTTCCTTAAAAAACAGCAGCACTTGGTTGTCTCACATATGCTTTGTCTTCACTGTGTCTATAGTTTTTATTAAACTTTGTTTATCTGTCCTTTAAAGGCACCACCGCACCCGTCAACATTCCAGGTTTGCCGCCAGAGTTCATGCAGGCCATCATGCATCAGATCTCTCAGCAGGCCGTTGCCATGGCGACCGCAGCCTCCGCCGGGCAACAGGGGCAGCAGCAGGGCACTGCTGGCACAGGTGCTCAGAGCGGAGAGAGCACGGCCCCTCCGCCTCCTCACACCAGGGTGGTCATCACACGACCCTCTTTATCGCCACATGTCCCCCAACCCGCAGGCACCAGGGGGGCAACCATCAACCTGCGGGCAACAGTGCCCCCTTCTGCAGGACAACAGACTAGCCAAGTATGAAGATTTCTCATGTTTGTGATGATTGTTAAAGTATACATGGCTTTTACTATTGACCCTAAAGTATTGACACTGAAGTAATAAACATGGGCGTGTGTAGCTCTGCCCAGATGTAGCCCCCCCAGATAGCAAAGATTATTGTTTTAATGTTGAGTCAGTGTTCACTTGGTTATTTTTAACGTTGATTCAACATTTAATCAATTATGTTAAATGTATATCTCCAAATATACCCAAGATGTAGAATGTCTTTTGTTTATTTTCACTATTAAGGGCAGCCCTATGCCATCGTCTCCTCTCACACAGATGGTCAGCGGTTTGGTCGGGCAGCTTTTGATGCCATTGCACACCGGTAAGACACTTGATTTTATTCACGCCTGTTTCACGTGTATGTTTAATCGCACAACTGTTTTTTAATGTTTTGTTTCAGGAGACCAGCCATCAACTAACTCCTCCTCCCATTCCTTCACTTTCTCGACCTCCTTGTCCTCCTCTTCCTCTGCTCCTCCATCCACTGCCAACACATCCGGTCAGACGTCCACCCACACCACAAGCACGGCGTCGGTGGGTCAGTCCCAGGAGGGCAGCCGGGGGGATAACCTCGCCCAGCTGCTAAACTCTTTCCTGGGTGGAGCTGGTGGTGGAGGCGCTCCCTCCATTACAGTGACTGTTCCAGGTGTCCCCGCCTTCATCCAGGGCCTGACTGAGTTCATTCAGGTTAGTACTTTCTAATTACAGTTTAGGTTCATTTATAGGGTTTGGAGTTTTACTCGCATTTGTATGATCTTCCTCTTTTTACAGTCTGGCCAGCCTGTGTTTCCTCCTCCAAATCAGCAGCCTCCACCCGCACAAGCCACACCCACCGTCCCCTCAGGAGCTGCTCCTCAGCCTCCCAGTGGAGGTGGAGAGACCCTCAGCCCTGAGCTTTTCACAGGTATCGTGCAGGGAGTCCTCTCCACCATGATGGGCTCTCTAGGGGCGGGACAGGGTAATACTGAAAGCATCGCCCAGTTTATCCAGAGACTCTCTCAAACCAGTAACCTCTTCACACCTGGAACTGGAGATGCAGTGGGTGAGTGCACCAGTACTGCACCGCTTGTTAAGTCTAACGTCACACTTCTTCCGGGTCCAAACGCACTGTAAAATCTATTTTCTATATTAAGATTAAAAAGAATATATATTCAAGTTGAAATGACTCACTCTTTCTGTCTGTTTTGTAGGTTTCTTTGGAGATCTGCTTTCTCTGGTGTGTCAGAGCTTGTCTATGGTGGACATGGTTCTGCTCCTGCATGGGAATCCTCAGCCTCTGAGCCGAATTCAGCCGCAGCTCACGACGTTCTTCACCGAGCACTATCTGCAGGGCCGAGAACCCACAGACGCCAACATAGCTGTGAGTCTGACATGTTACTGAATTTATGTGTATAATATACACATACAAATGTAATGAACTGTATAAAGGTATTTGCCAACTGAAAAAAAATATTTCAATGATATATATTCTCCTTACAGATTGTATTTGAATAAGACTAATGGTTTTTATCGGTTTTCCCTAGAGTGCTGCTGAAGATCTGATCAGTGAACTGGAGGAGTATATCGCAGAGAGTTTTGTAAGCCTCGTTTGCATGATTTGACGTTTTTAACGCATTTTATACATCAGACAATCGTAACTGACAGCTGTGTTTGATCCAGTCCATAGTGACTGTTCGAGAGGGAGTCGACATCATCCAAACCAACACGTCCTTCCTGAGACAGCAGTTCACACGCATGGCCACTCATATTCTGCGCTGCACAGGTGACTATCACAAACAACTGATCTGACTCTAAAATTCTCATGTAGCATTCAACATGGTAGATCAAACATGAGAAATGTCATTTTGTATAAATAATATATCAACATCATATATCACTGACTAATGGCGTTTGGACCCGGAGGTGGTGATGTCAGACTTAACAAATGGATATCTGCATTCTCTACACACTGTTTAGAGTGCTCAACATACTTTCTGTCTTTCCAGATAACACGTTTGGTCAGCGTCTGCTCTATCTGTGCACTCAGGGTCTGTTTGAGTGTCTGGCTCTCAATCTCTACTGCTTAAGAGGCGAGCAGAGAGCTCTCACTGCCGTCATCAACCATCGCATCGTAAGACCCGATACCTCTTTCTCACAAGTTTTTTTTTTGCTCTTATTGAATGTGTGACGTTTAACATTCCTGTGCTTCATTCCACAGAGGAGGATGTCGACGGAGGTGAACCCCAGTCTGGTGAACTGGTTGACCAGTATGATGACCATGAGGCTGCATGTGATACTGGAACACAATCCAGTAACGGAGGACCAAATCCAGCATTACGTTATTAACACACAGGTCCTCCAATCGGATTTGCCCTTCACACCAGATTCATTCACATAATGTTTTTTAGGCATGAATATGTTTTTGATGTCTTTGTCTTTGTCTTGTACAGAGCGAGTCATCTCAGAGAACAGATGCACATGAGCAGAATGTAAGTCTGGAGCCAATCGGTCTTTGTACCCTTGTGATTTACGGTTATTCCAGAGTTTTTTCATTGAAGCTTATGCAGTTACTTACTTTTCCAAGAGCAGCACAGCTGATCCTCTTGTGCATTAATCCACACTAGTAAATCCGCTTTTATTTTCACTGTTATTTGGGAATAAGCTGATTAAAACTTCTTAGAAGGCCATTATAATAGTTTACATGTGGTATTCAGGTCTACACAGTGCTAAAATTTCTATTCCCTAAGGTCTGTATCTGCACTTCTTATGAATGTAATATTTGATTATCTGCTCCAGATGGAGGACAGTCTGTGTCCTGCTCCAGCTACCACCACAGAAGATGTCATGGTGTCCTCAGGAGATGCTGCTAATCGTGAAGAAGCACCACACAGGCCATCTTTAGAGAAGACGCGAGGAGCAGCAGCCAGGCCAGTGAGAGAAAGGGAGGAGTCGGGAGAGATTGAGCCGTGGGCAGCGACTGTTCCACCTGTAAGAGTCTGCTTTTGTTTTTTTTTGGAGAATCTTTTTGCAGTAATGATGATGGGCAATTCCAATAACAGTATATGTATGAGTTATCTAAATAAAAAAAATGTTAATTAAAAAAGAGGTTTCTGTAAATTCTAATTCACAAACCAGAAGTAATAACACCTAACAAATGGAGAAGAGAGGACTCTTCAAAGAACATAAAATAGTTTAAATTTTCATGTGCCCATTTATGAGGAATATGGACTGTTATGGATGTGACAATTCTGAAAACGGCACTTTACCTGACTATGAAAAAAACTTTAAGAGAGACCTCACAAGAGTATTTAAACTACCAAATATGGACATCTGAGCTATCAGTATGATGAAAATCTTTGGTAAAAACCTGGAAAGATTGATATTTGCATGCCCTGAAGTTGTTTCGATGTGTATGTACAGGAGTGGGTGCCCATCATAAGACATGATATGTTGACCCAGAGGAAGATGAAAGCACAGCCGCCTCTGTCTGATGCCTATCTGCACGGAATGCCAGCCAAGAGGAGAAAGGTCTCTTTACGTGATTTTGCACACTGAATCAAAAACAATAAGCAAACAAAAACATAAGCAAGTTATTAGTCAGATTTGAAATCGAGATTCAAACCATGTTACCATCTCCACTGCACTAGATACTTCTTTGCCCGCGTTTGATTTCCCCGTTAGGCTCATACAACCATGTCTTGTCTCCTAGACATCACAAGTTGATGGTCCTCACCTCTCCCTCGCTGACGCCGTGAGCCGAGCTGCCAGAACAGCAGGCGTTCAACCTGTAACTACCCCTGATAACCTACAGGGGGAGCTGGAAGCACCTGAGCTACAGGACGCATACACACAACAGGTCAGAGTTTAGGACTAAAACCTCAGTGCATGTGTTAGAAACATCGAAAACCCATTTTTATCGTTCTCTTTGGTCTTCCAGGTCAAAAGTGATATAAAGAAACGACTGAGTGATGATCCAGATTACAACCAACAGCGCTTCCCTAACACGCACAGAGCTTTCTCTGAGGACATTTGACAATCATAATCATGATGGGACGTCATATACGAAACAGCCAATCGCATCCAACATATTATGTTGTGGAGGAACCAGCTGTTTTCAGCATCTGACACATTCCAACTCATATGTCAAGCTGTATGTGTGGATAGAGACTAAATATAGACAGCTGGTGTACAAGACAAGCTACAGAGGAGCTCGATCTCTCTGAAGAAACTAGACTTTTGTCCTTTAACGTGACGTGTGATTAAAGCTGTTCCATCTCTCAGAAACAGCGTCTAATAATCATCATCTCTGTTTTACAGATTCAACAGATTAATGTACGTTTTTGTTCATTGTAAATTAGCTGTATAATGTTGTAATAAGTTGTTTTATTACCGGTTGTATTACAGGTCTATACTCGATGTGTAGATAGGGGACGCCAAGTTAGATGTGCACATTTAATCTGTAAGGACTTTTAGCCTTAAAGTATTTTAGCCATAATGATATGCAGCTTTTATTTTGTAATTATTTCTAGTATGCAATAACATCTCATTGGCTCCCAAATTTATGTTGGTAATGAATGTGGCTGTTATGAAATAAAGTGGTCCAAGTGGAGAAATACTTTTTAAATACATCTGTTTCTAGTCTAGTCTTTTATCTGTTTCAGAAGTTAATCGTTTTAAAGAAATGAAACAATCTTTAAGAGAATATGGCACTATTTGGTGCCTGACTAGGCGTGCCTGATTCACTCTCATGTCATTTCAAACCTATATTACTTTTCTTCTCACGCACAACACAAAAGAAGATATTTTAAAGAATGTTGGTAACCAAACAACACTGACCCCCATTGACTTCCATTGTATGTGACACAAAAACACTGAGACATTTCTCAAAATATCTTTTGAGTTTTACAGAAGAAAGTTGTTTTGAACAACATGAGGGTGAATAAATGATGACAGAATTGTTATTTTCAGGTGAACTATCTCTTTAACCATTAAACCCTGTTACCAAAGTTAGACAGAAGAAGAAAGTCTTAAGATGCTGATGTCATTGTGCATTTTATTTTTCACACAACATACACACACCAGTTTCTTGGGTCACAAGCACAGAAAGGATCACTCTAACAATGTCTGGTATTGTTTTTATAAGGTTGTTTTATGCCCTTTGGAATTATTACGGTTGTGCAGTTTCCATTATGACTATTCATCCTTTATTAATTTATTAATAAAACTGCTGTTTTCAAGAGCTTTTCCCCGACTTTGTAAGTCCACTAAGATGCTTTGTGTCTTAAAGAAAAGGCATTGGAAGTTCTTGATAAAATAAATAGTACCTTTGTATGAGGAAAATGTGTTATTGCACCAAAAGCATTGACACA
The DNA here is from genome assembly GCA_019155185.1 of Beaufortia kweichowensis. Classification (NCBI taxonomy): domain Eukaryota; kingdom Metazoa; phylum Chordata; class Actinopteri; order Cypriniformes; family Gastromyzontidae; genus Beaufortia; species Beaufortia kweichowensis. The sequence continues at coordinate 10,844,258 of CM032809.1, forward strand.
GACTAACCAATTTACCTGGTTTAAAATAACCCATGTAGTAACCCAACTAGTATTTGCATATGCAGCCACTGGCATCCCTTTCCTTTAAGTTAATGAAAACCCTAACAGCGCTAAACATTATGATATACTGCTTATGATGATGCTTGGGATATCAGGTACTATCTTTTGAATACTCGGTCAATGCAACTAATAAAATAAAGCAATATAATATAAATAAATATATATATATGCATCATGCTGTGGTAGATTCCTATTGTAATTGTTCTTGATACCTAGTCTTGTTTAAGCTTTTATTGTGCATTAAATGTGTACTGACTGACTAAGACAGAAACTGTCAGTCGAGGTATTTAAAGTCAGCCATTAGTTTATGTTGCCATTCATTTTATTTGTACAGTAAGTGTGTGTATGTGTAAAACAACCATAGTTGGGTTAAGAGTTGTACATTAAGCAAAATGAATCTTCCATTTAGTGAAGGAGGTGAAGCTCATACGGTGAAGGTTAATGGGTTATCCTGCTTAATTCAAACCACTTGTACATTTTCACGAAGAACTTGTTTTTGTGAGCTGATGTGATCAGTGTGTGTTAAAAATGAAATAGCTGAAATAGTTGAACTCGTTTGGTTTTGCTCCTGCACATAATAATTTCCCCAAAGAAAAACACTGGCAATATCTCATTCACTCAATACACACAATAACATTCTTTCCGTTTACGCTCTGTATAATTTTCAGTCTTTTTAATGGTCTGACCACACACACGTTCTCCTGAGCATCTCCACGCTCATGCTCGGGCTTGTCGGAGGGAGGACAGGAGGAGTGGGAGCAGGTTAAGGGCGGGTCTGTGTTCCTGAATGCCCAGGGCCACCAAAGCCCCCGCTAGCACTGAGGTCACTTTAGGGAGCAATGGAGGACGAGCCTGCATAACCTGCCAACCACAGCACAGGTAAACAATGATGTTAAACCACGCTTAAGTCCTGAGTAAGAATGAATTTACTTTGCTAAAAGCTGCATTTTACCACTCAAATAAATGCAATTTCATGTCATGCTGAGCAGTCCCATCCACAGCAAAATGACCAAAATGTTACTCCAAATAAATGTATATTAAGCATCAAACATGATTTGTTGTGAAGCCTCAAGCAAGCCTCACCTTTTCAACTTTATGACAGTGTATTCGTCCATCAGAGCCAAGATAAAAGGTGGAGAATGCATCATATGCTCTAAAAAAGAAAAAAGAAAAGATACTATAAAACCAGAGAAGAACACAAGTAAAGCTTTGATGTGATAAAGCATCTCTTGCCTATAGAGTTGGCTCTTGTCTTTTTTGTAGAAGAACACTAGTAGGGAGAGGAAGGGCAGGCCTTTGACCCTCCAGCGAGCCTGAATGGAGCCGTCTTCTGGATGCTTGGTCAGCTTCAGCACTTCCAGCTGAGCCTCCGCATAGTAACACAGACACATCAGCCGCCAAAGCGTCACAGTCAGCTGGTACACCACACGACCCCTTTCAGAGGTACATAAAGACACGTTTACCAATCAGCAGTGCTGATATTTAACCAGTTTAATTCAATAGCAATTCTGGTTAGATCATCTCTAATGTAAAATCTATTAGAATAATATACAGCAGTAACAGCAGTTTTTTTTATTTTTATTTATTTAGTTGGAGTATCTACAATATTTGCTTTCACCATATGTGTTTGTTGGGCTTTTTGCTTTAGTGACTTCTGTCGGTCTAACTGAAAGAGACCTAAGATCCGATGAATCTATAGTCTGTGTACCTTGTCTTGGTGTTCAGAAGACCATTGATGAACTCAACATCGTCAGAGTATATGCTGTAGTCGTGATTTTTCACAAAGAAACTGGGAAGCTGGAACACAATGTGACACAATAAGTCAAAACATTAGCAGCCAGGAACACAGAACGGGACATTTAGTGGGGTAGTTTAAGAAAAAAAGAAACATTTTCCATCGTTTATTCACCTCAAACCTGTATATGACTTTATTTTCTTCTGCAGAACACAAAAGAAGATATTTCGTGAATGCCGGTAGCCAAACTACATTGGTCCTCATTGACTTTCATTCTCAAAATATCTTCTTTTGTGTTTCACAGATGAAAGAAAGTCATGTACAGATTTGAATGGCCTTTTTAATCCCTTTAAGAGCTGTGTGAGAAGTAAAGCATCTCACCTCCACCCTCAGTTTCTCGTACATCTGTGCCAGTTTTTCCTCATTCTCCATATCTCGCTGGTTAAAGCTCTTGTCCACACTCTGCATCTCACCGTGGCTACAATAAAGGCCCGAAGACAACCTTGGCACTTCCTGTATGTTTCCTGGTTTGCTTTCTTTCTCCATCGCAGGGCAGTGGAAGCAATAGAAACGAGATCCCAACATAAACGGCGCAGGACACCCCTCCGTTTCAAATAGACTCCTGAAGGAACCTCCCTCCTCAGTCCTTACCTTTCTGGTAATGCTAATATCATCCTCGCTGCTCCCATCAACAGTGGTTAAAGGAAAAAGCAAGTCAAAGGTTCCGTTGGGTCCCAAAGTCAGGAGTTCCCTCAGTTTGGATTGTCCGAGGAGGGCACCTCCACCACGGCGTGCTGCTCATCTGTTTCTCCGGGTTTGAGGAGGACACACAGGCTGACGGATTCCTCCCACTCCTCCTCCAGATCGGGAACTCTGTTTGGCTGGCAGGCATGATGGAAGGGATGGGAAAGCGATGGTCGATTAATAGACTGGTAGCGAAGACCGTTTGGAGGTGCTAAGGCCCATGATGCACTGCTGAGGGTCCTACTGTTGTCGTGCAAGTGAAACTCGGTTGTCTGCAAATTAGAAAGAGAGTCAAGGTAGATAAATCTGGTTAGATACAGTGGCACAAGTTTGGTATTAAAAACAACATATCTTTACAACAAAATACACATTTAGTATATAAAAACAGGTTTACCTGACATAAATTCCAGCACTGTTTCCTCACCGGCTGCCTGCCTCCATGGTTCCTGACACACCCCACCCATAAAGACACGCCCCCTCTGCAAACAGCCATTCAAGTCAGGATGCTGGAGCAACCTCAATGTGATGTCATTATCAAGCACCTCCCCTTCACAGCTGTCTTTAGTTACTCCCTCACACCAGCAAAAAGAGGCTAAAATCAATAAAGATAAAAAAAATTATTCTATATTAGTCATTTACAAAAGTGTACAGCAATGCAATATTTCACAAAAATGCTTTTTAGGTCACCAAACCCAGGAGAACTTATAATTGTTTTGTTTTTGACTTTTAACTTGGATCCTAATTTCCAGTGTAGTCTATAAATACATAAATTCCAGATTTTCGGTCAAAATTAAAAATATAAAGTCTCCCAGAATGTATTTATTACCAATTTATTAACATCTGTTTATATTTTACTAAAGATTCCAGAAAATATCAGTCTATACACGAGTTGTGTATTTAGAAAAATGTAAATATACATGCGTTATGGATGTGAAACAACATGATGTGGCAAAAACACTTTGAAGGATTTCTGTGATTTAAAATGCACAAACCAGAAGCAATAATACCCAACAAATGGATTAGAGATGACTCTTCAAAGAACATAAAACAGTTATTTTAATTATTTTATTTTCATGTGCCCATTTATGAGGTATATAGACTGTTATGGATGAGACAATTCCAAAACAGCACTTTACTTACAATGAAAAATCATGCTTTAAAAACTGAGACACCTCACATATTGGTATTCAAACCACCAAATATTGACATCTGATCCATCAAGTGTAGTAAAAACATTTTTTGGTAAGGCTGACATCTGCATGGAATTGACCAAATATGAAATATGTCATTTACATTCACAGCTAAACAGTGTTTTACAGTGTTGAGGTCCAGCCTGACACATGCACGTCACGCTTCAGTCATACTTCACAAATCAACACAATCAACCTACATATGACGATCCGACAAACTCAGATCGTTAAAAAGCGAAAGACGATACAAATATCGTTACTGATAAGAGAAATTAAAGATGATCGGTTTACTGTCTATTAGTCGGAATAGTTAGTTATTCATACACAGATAGATTCACAGTCAATTAGCAGTGCTGTTTGTAAACATTAAACGCATACCTGTCGTCAATGAATCAGATCAACAGCAACAATGCGTCCGATGACTGTGCAGAGATGTGAGCGTGTGTGAAACCGATTAATTCAGATATCTGTATGATTTAAAAAGAATACGAAAGTGTTGTCAACGTTACACAAATGTCACTTCTCTCCCGATGTCCTTGCCCAACGCAAGTGTGCGCCACTGCGCATGCGCTCATCACATTCTAGAAGCGCATTTCGACAGTTACAGTGACAACTAGCGGTAAACACGAGCTCCTGCAAGAAACATGGAGCGCTTTTAATAGCGGCCGGGGTTTTTCAAAATAAAAGACGGAAACTTTGATTCATACTTTCTGTTATTTGTTACTTTCTGTAAACACAATAGAAAATGTATTGTTTAGTAAATGCAAATGATAATAGCAAATGATGATTAGCCATTTATCCATTCTCCCAACCCGTTGGTCTTTTGCAGGGGGATTGAACACATTCCAGCATCCCGGGCCACGTAGTTTTTAAAATAAAAATAGGAGTTTTATAAAAAGCTTTAAATTTATTGTTTATCAGTCCCATTTTGACAGTGAGTTTGGAGAACCAAGAGTACCATAAAAAATAAAACGAAAAATCAATTTATCAATTTAATCATTCAAACAAAAATGTTAATAAAGAAATCACTTTAAAAAATAATATATATATATATATATATAAAATAATAAAAAATAATAAACATATTTATTTTTTATGCATTTCGTATATATATCGTATTAATTTAAAACAACAAATTAAAAAAATAAATTTTAAATTTACAAATAGATTAATTAGTGAAGCCATTAGTGAGAACTTTTTCGTTGAAAAAATTATTTTTGGCACAACGATTGCAATACCGTTATCGCCCTGAACTGGGGTGTGGCGCTGTTACAGTACGCGCTCCCGGCGTTTGAATGTCTGTGGCAGTAGTGAGCCGATAGGCCGCATGTGATATGAGCCACAGTGTGCTCGTGTGCATTGTCAGCTGTGAGCTGTTACATCCCTGAATCAGATTTAATACGACTACTATTTCTTTCTCTGTAAAACAAAATTAAGCAGAAAAATGCCTAAGAAATCAAAAGAAGTGGCTGAATGGGAAGGTGATGATGAGCCACAAACAGGTAATACATTCTTAAACACAACAGCCTGATAACAGTAACAACGTGATGGAGCTGATAATAAAATGACATTAGTTTTAATGAAAACAGCTCTGGCGTTTATTTAAGTATGGTATATGATTATGTCATGTGTAAAAGAAATTGAAAAATTGACATTGAATTTTACTTAGCACATTAGCTTCGGACAAAAGTGGGTTTATGTTATTGCGGAGTTTTCATAGTCATTGCATCATTATGTCATGTTATAATTCAGGACGATCGTATTGCTAAAACTTTAAAAGCTGATAGACTGTTAAAAACGTAACTATCGTGTTAAATATGTTTAGCTAGTCTTTACACAGTACATTATGAGAGTCGTTGTTTCAAAGCCTGTACACATGTCATTCTTATGATTTGTATTATACTGTTGTCAATGTGCTTATGTGCAGTCTGCTTTGTTTGTCTGGTCTTGTGTTAAATTTCAATGCACGGATGTACCCAAATCTATTCATGTATTACTTTTCTTTGTAGACAAACACATCAAAAAAGGAAAGAAAGATAAGAAGGGGAAGAAGAGTGTAAGTCTTTAGTCTAACATTGATGTGAAGATATCCTAAAATATATATTGTCTCTGTGTTTATTTCTTCTATTGATGAGAAATTATGCTTTATAATTTGGTAAAAATATATTATTCTATTATTCAATGCACAGTAATAAATGATCTTTTTTATTATAAGTAAAACTTTATGAGATCAATAATCTGTCATCGTAAATGTGTCATCCTGCACTGTCACTTTAATTTCATCCTCACAGTTTTTTGAGGAACTGGCATCAGATAATAAACCAGATAAAGAAGAGGAGCTGTCAGTAAAAGAGACACAAGCGAAACAGGTATAAAAACTTATTGTAGTGGATTTAAATACATTCCAGTGTGTAAACATCGTCCAGTCAAATATTTATTATTCCCTAAATTGCTTTATTCAGCCTCAAAAGAAAAAGAAAGATAGACGGAAAGGGAAAAAAGCAGATGACGATGATGAAGATGAAGACGTCATGGAACGTCTCAAGAAACTGTCAGTGCAGCCAAGTGATGAAGAGGAAGAAGAAGAGGGTAACATCACAATACTTACTGTAAACTGTACAAGCACTTGGGGACTTCGTTCAGATCTGTTCACTCGTAATGCCTAAAGAAAGTTGTTATTGATAACTATTTGATTTAACTTAAATGTCTTGAATGTTGTGTTGTTTACACACATCACCCCAGATATTTAACTAAACATGGATTCTTTTTATATCGCAGTTGCTGCTCCAGTCAAAGGAGGAAAGAAAAACAAAGTACGTTTCTTTTGATGTATATTTCTTTTATATGGAATGTATAATTTAAACATATAATTAATGTTTATAAATGTGTAATATGTGTGTGTATATTGTATTAAAGTGTATTTTTTATACAATGTCTATTTATGTTTTTTTGTCTTACAACTAGGGTGGCAACATATTTGCTGCTCTTGGTCAGAGTGATGATGATGACGATGATGATGAAGAAAAGGAAGCAGGTGGAGATGATGATGAAGACGACGATGATAAACCCAAGAACAAGAAGGGCTCTAAGGTGAGTGTTGTACTTTTTAAGCCTTAATAATAATAATAATAATTAACATTATACCTTGAGTCTATTTAAAGTATTAAAATAAAAGTAATATTAGTTAGGATAAAAATGTTTGCCTTGTTTTATTATTATTGTTATATTTTCAATAGTAGTATTGTAAGACGTTTTGTTTTAACTAAACTAACCCACACGGACCCATCACACAACTCACAATCTCTAATGCTGTGCTATTTTTTAGTCCTACACCATTTCCCAGCATTCTCATGCATTTCATTTCATTTTGCATTCATTCAATTTTTTTCCTTTGTTGAATCATCCACTGTGCTCTAATTTGTACAGCCATTAAAAAATGACGTTTCTTTGCATCATATGAAATCACTGCCCATGTCATCTGTCTTGGGTGTTACCTCTGGAGGCCCAGTCGCATCATTTCATAGTTTTTACATTAACCAGTGAGCCTTATCCAGTTTGTATGCCAAAAATTGCATGAAGTCATCTTTATTTGTGATGAATACAGAAGAGAATCACATTGGGCTGCTGATGAAATGCTAATATTTGTAAAAGAAAATGATCAATAAGGACATGTGCCTGTTTCTGTACGTGTGTGTACGTGATTTAGGAAGTTGAGAAGGTAACCAAGGGCAAGAAAAAAGATAAGGCTAAACCTAAGATAATCAAGGTGGGTTCTTGGGAACGTTTTCTAAATGTCTATCAGTTTTTCTTTTTCTTGCTTTCTTTGCAGTTTTATCTTTTGCCACTTGAGAAAGAAGATTTTCACGCATAATAGAAACTAACCAATTCTGTACATACCAATGTGCCTTAAATAACATGTGTCCTATGGTGTCTCTTCACACACATTCACCGTCTCAGGAACTCACTTCCTGAACTCACTTAAACTTCTCTTAAACACAGGAGGCTTCTGAGGATAAAGAAGATAAAGAGATTGAGAAAAAAGATGAAAATGAAAAGAAAGGAGTAAACAAGGGCAAGAAAACGGTAGGTATTGTTTTGATGTTTATTTTTAAGAGCCAGTATGTTGTGTACAGTAAAGGGATAGCTGATTCATCATTTATTCACCCTCTCCTCATTCCAAATCTTTGTGACTTTCTTCTGTGGAATGCAAAAGAAGATATTTTGAAGAATTTTGGTAAACAAATAACTTTGACCCCAATTAACTTCCATCATATGGACACAAAACCACTGTTACATTTCTCAAAATATCTTTTGTGTTCTGTTGAATAAAGAAACTTTATATATAGATTTTGACCGACATGAGGGGGAATAAATCATGGCAGGATTGTTATTTTGGATGAATTGAATCTTTGTGTTGGCAGGAGGAAGATGAAACTGAGAAGAAAGAACAAGAAAAATCTCAGAAGAAAGGCAAAAAGGAACAGCCTAAGGTTGGATTAAGTTTAATACAACGATTAAATCATAGATTGATCATAAATCTGTAGAAAAACACAGGCAGCATTCATGGAAGATGCAATCTTTAATTGATGTCTGTAAAGTTTGTTTTACTACAACAGCCAACTACAGTTTTTGTTAAACAATTGTTTATCAATGACTTGTCACTTGTCATAATTCCCGGACTGTGTTTTACTGTGTTTTAGAAAGTAAAGCCTGCTCGTCCTCCTAGTGAAGATGAGGAAGAGGAAGAGAAGAGTGATGACAATGATACAATGATGGTACGATAATATATTCTGCTTTTGTATTCCAAATATTCATAATTTCCAAGTGTTTATTCACCCACCGATCATCCTTGTCTTCCTTCTGACGTCATTTCCTGTCCGGTAGTGTGCAGAGGATGCGCTTGCGGCTGAACAGGCCAATGAGAAACAAGAGGACCCTTATGCCAACTTGAGTAAAAAAGAGAAAAAGAAGAAAAAGAAAATGGTAGTTGCTTTATTATTCAATAATATGTGACCCAGTCTAAAAATGTAATTGTAAGCATAGGAGCGTCATTTCAGTCATTAATTCCAGTGTGATTTCAATCTTTTACATGGCCTTACTTAGTCAATATTAATGGTACTGTGTCAATGTTATGTTTTCACATAATGTTCTTATATGGGATGGTTTTGTATAGAAATCAGTAAATCACAAAACATGACTTTAGCTGTGTTTTCATAGACAGGGTCACGTATGTTAAATTATAATACATAATCCTAATGTGCAGAGAGCAGATATTATGGATTTACTCGTCTCATGTTTTGCAGATGGAGTATGAGCGTCAGGTGGCCAGTGTTCGTGCTCAGAACGCTATAGAGGGAGATTTCTCTGTCTCACAAGCCGAGATGTCCTCACGGCAGGCCATGCTGGAAAACGCTTCTGATATCAAGGTCAGACCACTGATATGGTTATCTCTTACTAATATGAAACTTTTTACAAATTTTTAATTGTCTCATGTATGTGGTGTGTTTTAGTTGGAAAGATTCAGCATTTCAGCCCATGGTAAAGAGCTGTTTGTTAATGCAGACCTTCTGATTGTTGCTGGGAGACGTTATGGTCTGGTTGGACCAAATGGGTGGGTTGATAATTTTACATTTTTTTCACATCAATTTAGCAATAATATTAATCGTAAAAGCTCTGTTTTTGCTGTGTTTGAATCACAGGAAAGGGAAGACGACTCTACTGAAGCACATCGCCAACAGAGCTCTCAGTATTCCTCCCAACATTGACGTTCTGCTTTGTGAACAAGGTACACCGCAACCTAATGTCATACTCTGTCATCATCACCAACCTTGTGTGACTTCTCCAGTTACATCTCTGTCTCTGATGTTCTTCAGAGGTGGTGGCGGACGACACTCCAGCTGTCCAGGCGGTGCTTAAGGCCGACACTCGCAGACTGAGGCTCCTGGAGGAGGAGAAACAACTGCAGAGTCGGCTGGAGAAAGGAGATGACAGCGTATCTGACAGACTCGATAAGGTGAATTAGAGTCCTTAAGAGATGTGCATCTGAATGGCCTTTGGAGGAAGATAACCGTGTGTGTGTGTCTCTTTTAGGTCTATGAGGAGCTGAGGGCGATCGGAGCCGCAGCAGCTGAACCTAAAGCTCGTAGGATCTTGGCTGGTCTGTCTTTTACTCCCGAGATGCAGAACAGGCCCACCAAGAAGTTCTCTGGAGGATGGAGGATGAGAGTGTCATTGGCCAGGTGAGCAGACATGTTCTGTAGTTGGGAAGTTCATTTTGTGGTAAAGAAAATGTGAGGTATGATGTTTCGTGTTCTCTTTCTCTTTAGAGCTCTGTTCATGGAGCCCACTCTGCTGATGCTGGACGAGCCCACAAACCACCTGGACCTGAACGCTGTCATCTGGCTTAACAAGTAAATAATAAAACCTCTGCTAAATAAATCTGTTTACTCCTGGTTTTAAGAAGCATAAAAGGTTATCCATTTTGTTTAGGTGAGACTGTTCATCACCGTTCACACCCAAAATGTAAATGGGTCTTAAGTAATTTAATTAACTAAACAGATCCATCTGGCCTACTTCCACCCATTAAAAATGTCTCATTCTGAAGTTAGAGCTGTTCATAAATCACATTCCTTTCTGTATTAAAGCTACTTACAGAGTTGGAAGAAAACACTGCTAATCGTGTCCCACGACCAGAGTTTCTTGGATGAAGTTTGTACAGATATCATTCACCTGGACAATCAGAAACTCTATTACTACAGGGGCAACTATTGTAAGTTTCAATTAAAAACACTCAAACACCTGGTAACACCCAAACAACCACTCAGAACACCCTAGTAACACCCTGACAACCACTCAAACACTACAGCAACTGCATAGCAACACCCAGTTACACACAACTCAGAACACCACAACAATAGTTCAGTAATGCTAATGCACCATATATAACCTTTAAATCTTTTTCCAAGCATTCAAACTATAGAAATCGTAACTTGTAATAACACATTGTGTTTTGTGTGTGCTTGATGCCTCTAGTGACGTTTAAGAAAATGTACGTACAGAAACAAAAAGAACTCCTCAAGCAGTATGAGAAACAAGAAAAGAAACTGAAAGACCTGAAAGCTGGTGGAAAGTCCACCAAACAAGCTGTGAGTCCTTGACCTTTTACCTCGAACAATTCATGATTTGAGTCTCGTAAAGCACAGTCTTTTATTTTCCGTTGTTCATTTTCAGGAGAAACAGACGAAAGAGGCTCTGACAAGGAAACAGCAGAAGGGCAAGAAGAAGGGTCAAGAGGAGGAGAGCAATGAAGCCACAGAGCTCCTCAGGAGGCCGAGAGAATACACCGTCAAATTTACCTTCCCCAACCCTCCACCACTCTCGCCGCCAATTCTCGGCCTGCACAGTGAGTTACTGGACCTACATTTCTATCCGTGACCTGTCACTAACCTGTGGAGCAGTTTTTTGTATTAAACGTTTGAGTGTTTGGTGTTGCTTGTATCTCTCTTTCACACACGCAGGTGTCGACTTCGGTTATGAAGGCCAGAAGCCTCTGTTCAAGAATGCGGACTTTGGAATTGACATGGAGTCTAGAAGTAAGTCATCCAAAGTCTTCAGGTAGTGGAAGACTCGTTTTAAAACATACATAGACTTTCCACATCCAAATATTGTTTTAAACCATCTAACATGAGTTAATTTGGTCTGTTTTAGTATGTATAGTTGGACCCAATGGAGTTGGGAAAAGTACAATCCTTTTGCTATTGACTGGGAAGTTAACTCCAGTAAGTAATACTTGGATTCTTTTTGCTTACGTTTGTTAGTTGGTTTACTTGATTTAATTTATGACAATTCCTTTTTCTATTTCAGACAAAAGGAGAGATGAGAAAGAACCACAGATTGGTAAGGGGTTGTTCCTTTTCATAAATTTATTTATAAAACCGTTGAATTCTGATTGGTCAATAGCTGTGTTTTATTCATGATAAAGCACAGCTACGAGTGCTTTACCAATGTATCACTGCACAGCACCCTTAGCACATAAGCACAGTGTATATCACGGTTGCTCAGGGACTATGTCTTCCAGCAAAAGGAAGTTTTAGTGATTTTACTTTGTAAAAGTTCATATTTTTAGGCTTTAATATTTGTATTGTGTGGGAACTGTTTTATAAAAGCAACAAGCTATTCAAGGCTTTATTGTGGATAAGTCATGCATGACAACGCCCTTCAGCCGTGACTTACTCACGATAAAGCACAACCTCTCGTACCTTATTGCTTACTGAGGTAAATCAGTTTATTCCTCTGCTCTGTGTCTGTAGAAAGTAGGTTTCTTCAATCAGCAGTATGCTGACCAGTTAAACATGGAGGAGTCTCCCACAGAATACCTGCAGAGGAACTTCAACCTTCAGTACCAGGATGCCAGGAAATGTTTGGGTCGCTTTGGTTTGGAGAGTCATGCACACACAATCCAGATCTCAAAACTGTCTGGTAAGTACCATAGAAATGCATTGAGGTATGATTTCCACACTCAAGCGTCTTTTTAGAAACACATTTGTAATTTCCTTTGCTTTTTTTAGGTGGTCAGAAAGCAAGAGTGGTCTTTGCTGAACTTTCTTGTAGGCAACCTGATGTCCTCATCCTGGTAAAGAGCTGTTGTGTTTGTTTCATTGATATAATCACTAAAAACAAAGCATTAAGATTACTTTTTTTATGCAAATTAACAGGATGAGCCCACTAATAATTTGGACATTGAGTCAATCGATGCATTATCAGAAGCCATCAATGACTATAAAGGGGGTATGTATATTGATCTTTAATCATTAATGCGGTATTCATCAGCAAATATGTGTTGAAACATATCAAAGCTTATCTAATGAGAATATCTTCTCTAGCTGTGATAATTGTAAGCCATGATGCCAGGCTGATTACTGAGACCCAGTGTCATTTGTGGGTGGTGGAGGACCAGTCAATAAACCAGATCGATGGAGACTTCGAAGACTACAAGAGAGAAGTCCTGGAGGCCCTCGGAGAAACGCTGGTCAACAAGCCTAAAGATTAAACGACAACTGGTATTAATTAATAACAAGGATGTCAAACTGCATCACTAAAGGGCTGGATGAACTTCTCATTGTTATATATCAAGGCTTTGATAGACAATAAACAGGGTTGCCTCTTTAAATTGAAAAATCAGTACCTGCATGCAAACTGTCTGAGGTGGTTTGGAGAAAAACTCCCTTAGTGCTGACGTAGGATGGATTTGTCATGTCTTTTACTTGAAGATTGAATACAAATTATTATTTTTACTACATACAGCACTTGTTCTTTAGTCATAACATCTGACATTCTTGTATTATTATTATTATATTCAGGCCATTTCATTGCCAGCTTTTATCATCTGTGTGATGCAATGCTAGAAAACGTGTAAGAGTCAGTGTGGTAATTGCTAAGATTATATTGTGTAACTGCTGATTCATACATCTAGTATTAAACTGCCTTTGTTTGTACAAAAAGCAGTTTGGCCCAAACTATGAAATCATAGAAACCACGTCATGGATTATGCCACCATTTTCAACCAGTTAATAACAGACTAACCAATAAATTGTTTGTTGAAATAAACAATTATTGACTAACGCAGTTTAAATATAAAGTATGCATCCAAATGTTGTCATGTAAAACCAAATAAATGATTTTTGCAACAAAGTCCAGGTTCTTTTAAATGTTTTATTTCCAGACTCCGAGTCTTACTTTACACTGCAGGTGTCAAATGTAACAACAGGGAAATGTCCATGTCCTTTAATGGTAAATACTTGATTACAACAATATTATTTTAGGTAGGCTTTATAGATTCTCTTCACTCTTGCCACTTCTCGCTCATCTGGTTCAAGACTGCCATACCATGGGTACCACAGTTCTCCAGAGGCGAGGTCAGACGGTGCAGGTGTTTGTCCTACAGCATCATGCGTGTTTGAGTAGTCCTCTTTTGAGTAGTCCACATGAGGCAATTGGACAGGAAGTAAACCTTAAAAAAACAGCAATGTGTTATGTTTACTACAAACCACATGGCCCGAATAAAGAGACTGATTAGGACATTTACCGTGATCTCTAGCTGTCTCAATGGCCTTGTTTAGTAGTTTCTGTTGTTTCATGCACACACCTGGAGAAGCAACGGTATTAAGATTACAGGGAAAAATAATTAAAGGAAATAGTGCTGTGCTATATCAGGAAAAACATGACGTACCTGTTCGAGTGGGATCATACACTATCCCTGTGTGAGGACTTACGAACTGCTGCAGCAGGTGCACATTCTGCAAAGAAATAAAATGTATAATAAAGCATAAAACATTAAGACTAATTCATAGTTTTGTTTTTAGTGTTGACACTGGTAAAGATACAAGCTGATGACAAACCTTGTAGTGGATAATGACATTTGGATCACGACAAACGGGACAAGGGTTCCCACAAATCTTATCTCCTCTCTATAGCAATACAAAATTAATCTGATTATGTTAAATGAAACAACCACTAAGATTTTTAGACAGAGAAAAAAATGTGTACATACAATACAGGTCTTCCTTGTCTTTTGTGGTGGAATGCCTCCCTTATGGTTTCTTCTGTAGTCAGACCAGATCGGTTTTGACCCATATCGCTCAATGTACTCTAAAAGAGAGGGAGGGAGATTAAACTAAAGACAGTTTCAGCAGCAATCGCGCCCACGATCATTATATCTGTGTGTACCTTCACTTTTTAAGTATTCCCATGGGCTGTCTGCATATCTAGACAGCATCTCAGGGGATTCAGTGCCATCTGCAGATGATGATGATGATGATGATGATGATGATAAAGCACGAAGATTTACCCACTGCACTGAAGCAACAGATTTAGGAGCTGTTTTCCAGTGACGAATTATCTGCAATATAAAAACGCATACACTGTCCTATGAGTCAACCTTGTCATTTTGAGCTGTTTACATGACATCACTATACTGTTATAATTCAACGATCACCGTACAAAAAGCGATTTATCCGATACTAATAATTACTAATCAAACCTGTGTTTGATGATTTCTTTGTAAAATAACAGGAATCGTGCGACAGATGACAAATCCAATGCGCTGCATGGAGGCTGCCATTTTGTCTTTCTATAAAATAAGGAAGTTGTTGAAAGGTTAAAGTTTACTGTGGCGGAAGTACAAAATTTTAAGGGGTGTTCAACTTCATTTTTTCACTGTGATTTTTATTTTATGTAAATATTAGAATGTTAATGTTAAATATATAAATCAGGTACAGAGAAAAATACAAGCATTTCAAATATGTTCAAATTATGTGATGAATGTCTATGTTTTAAAAGCAAAACAAATGTAAATTCTAAAACATATTATTTAACAAATATAAATTTAACAAAAATCAAAATACACTTTGATCAGTTCTACAAAATGTAATATTTAAAGGGTTTTACTAAGTTATTGTTGCCTTGTCAATGTAAAACTTTATCAAAATGTTAACTATGCCATTTTATTTTTCAAAATTATTGCTTTTATAGGCATCGTTAAATGTCATAAGGCTCCAAATGTAAAGTTTTATAAAATGTCTGTTGTGCGTTCAACTTCATGCGCAGCTTTCGAATCGATCTCGCGATATTGTGATGTCACATGTCGATCGGTCTGCGCAGCGCCTCGTGAGGTGGAAAAGTAATTTTATTTTTATATTATCTTTAGCTCATTTCTAAACATTTCGACATATCGGTAATTTAATTTTGTCTAACGTTTGTCGTGAATATAAAACTGTACAAATGTCCACTCATTCTCCAAACAAACAACTAGTTCTTGAATGTACATCACGTCATGTTTTTGTGGTACATACGCGTACATTTTGTACATATACAATAGCGTAATCCAAGTTCCGCTGCTAATTTAATTTGCAGAACTAAATAAATATATGCCATGTTACAGATTGTATGTTCATACATGTTACAAAACACAAAGGATAATGGGGGTTGGGTAAGTCCTTGAACGGACAAAGGTCGTTTCGAGAGCGTGCGCGTGAGACGACCGCGTGATCATCGACTCCATTTTAAGTTGAAGGAACGCCCGAAAGCGCGCCCACGACACCCTCCGTGACGTGAAAAACGTCAGAACTATATAAAGCGAGCCCCACCCTTCCAGATCATTCCTGGATTTGTCTGAGGTAAGTGTTGCATCGGATGAAGACTTCAATATTTTTACGTTTTTAGTAGTAGTTTTTGTTTATTTTTTGTCCCAAAGTTCGACTACTAAGTCCACAATCGTCTCCTGATGGATTTCTGCATACTTCCTCGTCGTTTTCTCTAACATCTCTTTGTGCTTTTTTCGTTTCAGGTCTGAGTCGATCTCAGTGAAGATCTGGCGTCGAGGATTTTTCGGCTGTGTACGAAGACCAAAGCCCAAATAACTCAATTTTTCTACTCGAGTAACGGACATTTGCTTACTACTTTTTCGCTCCAGATTGTTCAAGAAGGAAAAGCTAAATTTGAGCCACCACAATCCCGCCCATTATGCCATTTTTCAGCCAAAAATGCTAAAGTCATGACAGTTTACGTGCTCTTAAACTGTTAAAAGCTGAAATTTGTTGCTGTTAAGCACAATATATTAATAGCAACCCGAGACGCAGAGGAGAGGTATTAATAGTAAGTGCTTACTTTCAAACCAATTTGAATCGAATTAACCAATTGTATGTGTTGAAAATTATAAATTCCTAAAATATATTTCTATATAAAATTATAGGTCGAATGTGGCGTCGTAAATGCGCCACAGTTTGAGTTAGATAGCATGCTGAGATAAAGCGAGGCAGAGCTAGCGTATGAGCTCACACCGCAAAGTCCGAGCAGAGGCTTCAACGCCCTGTTTCTCTTTGTGTGTGAGACGGGAGTAATCCTAATGATTAAACAACGATAACTAGAATAATAAGCTAGCCATCGCTGATCATAAGCAATCTGTACATAAAGATTGCCATAGGCAGAGCCAGAAAATGACTAAATTTAATTTGGGGCTTTTTATAAACTGTCATCTTTCCAAAGGAGAACTCACTGGAACAACCAACGCAATCTACACATAAAGATTGCCGAGTTGCGACTGTGGATTTAGCCGAATGGAAAAACCCAGACTGAATTGCAACATTTTGTGTTTGTAATGTCGTTAGGTGTACAAGTTGTCGGAAATGGATACCGTTGGGCTACTTTTTTGTGTAAATAAACCTAGGCAAATGATTATATACGTGTGTATCACTATATAGCAGTCTGCCTATAAAGATTGCATTTATTGTGCAGCCTGTTTAAGATAGTTCAACGGGTAGAGAGGGTGTTATTTGTCTTGTCGATTTTGCTTTAAAATGGCGGACGGGTTGTCTTTTACTCGGAGCACTCGAGGCAATGGTGGCTTTGTTTTTCAGATTGGATGTATGGGAAATACTGTACTTCGGAGCGGCTTTCTCGCGTCGCTATCATCTCCGTAGACAGCTCGAGGTATCGTCTTAACATCCGTCAGTCGCTTGCGGGTAAATATAGGACTTTGTGAACGAGCGAGACAAATGGCAGGCGAAGAGCCGTTGTATTTTTACTAACTTTGTCTTCAAAGATGGCGACCGGGCGTCTGTTTAGTAGATGTGCTTCCATCCAAAAAGTGGTTAAAAATCGAAGGCGTGGCTTAGCTCAGGCGTCAGCCAATCAGAAGAGACGCTCTGCTCTCCTGTCCGTTTAGGGCAAGCTGTTATGAGAGAGAGAGAGAGTGACTTCGACAGATGGCAAATCCCCATGTGTGCTTCACTGGAGTAGATACACAAGTTTATTTAACTGGCCTTTAATAATGTTTTATTGTCAGACTAACAGTAGACTCGCAGAGCGTTTGGCATAAGTTTATATCACATTTATATAAAATGAAAGTAGTTTCCATTGTGTTGAACTTGAAGGGTTTTATTAGTTCCTCTAAAATGCTAAAAGGAATGAGTTGTACAGTGTTAAATTTATTAAGTTAACAGATGCCTTTTCTAGTTTATCACGGGCAGTCCTCACATATATTTCATCACAATCTTGACAATGTTAATATTTACTTTATATGCATTGTACATTCTTGTTTACTTTTCACATTCTTGTTTGTTATGACAAGTGACGTTTCCAGGAATTGTGTGTAATGTTCCGTGTTAAAGGAATTCAGAGACTATAAAAAGTTCTTCAACAACAGTGTTGCGGGTAAGACCAAACCTGATTTCTCACACGATATTTATACGATCAAAAGTGAGTAATTTTGTACTTTTCGATTCAGCCATTAGTAAACACTTTTAATTTCCTTAAAAATATAAAACAAATAACGTTACAACTTGCATGCTAACTTATCATTTATAATACATATACATTCGGTGTTTACATTTTTTATAGAAAGCAATACCCTCCGCGTTGTTTACTTTCTGAAGTCCTTATAGTAGTTGGTTAGTGTGGTAGATGGTTTCGTGTCTGTATCCTGTCAGATTGTGCTGTAACACGAGGAACTGAAGACAGAAATATTCCTTCATGCTGCGCGTGGGCAGGGCAAATCACGTCATCTCTCTCTCTCTCTCTCTCTCTCTCTCTCTCTCTCCTCCCTCCTCTGTCTCTTAACCTCTCTTTCCTTATCAGGAAAGCTGCCCTCGCCCCCCCAGACAGTATTTGTATTATTAAAATTTCAGTTTAACAAAAAATATTGCTTATACTTGTTTGAATTGCAATATTTATAAATCAACCCAACATCGTTTTTATATTACTGCGTGGCAAATATATTGTAACTATATGTGTACTTTTAGAAATAACCACATGATGGCGCCATACAGCATAACTAATGGACTGAGATTGCAAAACCTATGCAATACATTTTTGTGAGTGCCATATACCAAAGATAAGAGTAGCAAATGTAATTTTTTTTATAATGTATCATATTCTATATATTCATACAGATGTTTGGAAAGCTTTTAGATATATATTTTTAATTTTCATTATGTTTAATCTGTGTGTGAATGCATACACTTTAAATGTAATGAAAATCTTAAGTTTTTCTTTATAGTAATGATTTGACAAGCTTTCTATTTACAATTTTCATTTATCTAATTAACATGATCAGATTAGACAAGGAAAGAAGTGTATGTTGGCCTCTTGGCTGTCAGTGTGACTGTGCAGCTGAACAAATGTGTTATGCAGCTGTACTGGTTCAGGAATGAAGTCAGAATAAAGAGGTCATTCATTTACACACTTCCTGTTTTTCTTCCAGTGTGTTGAGAAATACTTGTTAAATTGTAAATGAAATTAGAAATAAGGCTATATAATTTAGGATCTGTAGGGTTATTTAAAAAAAATTGAAATAAAACTATTGGAAAACTGATTAACTCTTAAGTATATTCTCCTCAAGTAATTGTTTGTTTGTTTGTTTTGTTTTTGTCTTTTTTCCTACCTGTATTTTTGTACATTTATATTACTGTTGTTTTCTAAATTAAATAATGAGTTGAAAACACAGTACTGATCACAGCCATCACAATCTGTAACATTTGAGAATGTTTCATTTATCTGTGAACCTTTTATTTTTTGTAATATACAGTATGTATGAAAGCAGGTGGGTTGGTGAGAGTAACATCACATTCACAAATATTATGTTTTTATGATGTATTGACACAGATTTATGTAATCAAACAGTTTACTTACCAATTATATGGCTTCAATTCTTATATATTTAAACTGAACTTAAACGCAGTATTGATCTAGTAAAAACCCTGTTAAAATTTTGCTGTTAAACTAAAGTAGTAGTTGAAAGTAGAAAGTCATGGTAATATTAAAAGTCCTAATGGGTAACAGATATAAAAGGTAGTGAGCTCTGTAGTCATATCCAGAATTGTATCCAGTAGTTTTTTATTCCATTGCACATTTTCCCCTTTAGATTAAAAATGAATTTGTGTAGTATTAAATATGTTTTATAAGAATTATTGTTGTAGAGACATGACTTTGTATTTTACTTTGTCAAATGGAAGACACAGCTTGCCCTGTGGTTTTGTGTGTGTGATTTCCATATGGATTATAAAATCTGAATATTAACCTGTAAATGTCAAGACATGATTCAGTGGAAAAAAACAAACCCGGCTGAAGTTCTTTTTCTCTCTTTGAGCACAGTGTTGTTGGCACCCATATGTTCGATCATTGAGCTGTTGATATATCAGGGTATATCAACAACTTGAGTTTAGAATTTTCATCTTGCTTCAGTCATGTGGTCACCAGGGCAAAACTTGCATTGATGAAAATATCTTTGGTTCTTGTGTTGTTCCAGTGGGCTCTCCTACCTACAAATCATATTGTCAGTTTCTTCAGTTGTGATTACAGTGTTTTTATGCCATATCCAAGAACCTCCCAGTGGCACAAGTATATGATTAACACTAGTTTCTCTCTCTCTCTGTCAGTAAGCAGTTATGGCTGTGGGCCCGGTTGACCCCAGGGAGGTGCTGAAAGGAGTTGAAGTTCTGTTGGGGAAGGATGGAGAGCTACGGAGCCTTGAGGGAGTTGCTAAAGTCTTCAGGTGAGCAGTTATTCACACAAACTTTCTGAACATGTTTTAAAATCTATAAATGATGTTATTCCTAACATACTGTGATCCTTTTTCATACAGTCTCATGAAGGCCTCTCATAAAATGGTCAGCAGGTGCATGTATCTGAACATTTTACTACAGACAAAATCACATGATATACTTAATCGGTGAGTATAAAATCAAAGTCATTAAAAACAAAAAGGTTTTCTAAACCAGCTTGTTTGTAAAGGTGTGGTTAACTTTGCATCTCCTATACAGATTCATCCGAGTAGGGGGCTACAAGCTGTTGAACTCATGGCTCACCTACTCAAAAACCACCACCAACACCCCACTGCTTCAGCTCATCCTGCTCACCCTGCAGAAACTTCCCCTGACCGTGGACCATCTCAAACAGGTACTTTATCACACCACCCCATCCAAATCAAACTCATGTGGCGATCCTACACAGTCCTTTAACTTGTGCTTTTCTCTTCGTCCAGAACAACACAGCCAAGCTGGTGAAACACCTGAGCAAGAGCGGCGAGACGGAAGGTAAGAGCCAATCGAATCGCCTGCTTACAAGTTTTACGTTTAGGGTTTAGGTTTAAACCCTGTGGTTTTTCTTTTTCACAGAGCTAAGGAAGCTGGCGTTAGTGCTGGTGGAAGGCTGGATGGCCATTATCCGTTCTCAGAGCGTCTCCAGCACAGCCTCGCCCAACGGTAGGTCTTCTGACTTGCATTTGAATATACAATGTAAATGTATTGGGATTCGTGGTAAATAAAATGCTCTGTTATTCATCAGATAAGAAAAAGAAGAAGGAGGAGGGAAAACCACGTCCGGAGTTGAAGCCCCGCGACAAGGGACCAGATGAGGAGAAGAAGAAAGAGAAACCGAAAGCTTACGCTCCAAGTCACGCAAAGATCCGCTCTACAGGTTGGTCTCGAACAGATTTACGCGACTAAGATTGAGACGTTTGTTGTTTTGATAACTTCCTGTATTGATTTATTCTGTACATCTGTACAGGTTTGGAGGTGGAGAGCCCAGCTCTGGCTCCTGTAAAGAAGACCCCTGCCGCACCACAGCTGGGAGACAAATACAACATCAAACCCGCCATGCTTAAAAGACCAAGGTAAATAGACTCTCTGCTTCTTTCGTAGGTCATAAAGAACTGACCCCTCCTTTTCTGGTTTATGATTTGAATGAATTGAAATGAGGTTGTGCTTCAGAGGATTGAAACGGATGATTAAACACTGACTTTCTGTCCATTCAGCACAACACTGTCTGACACACCGCCAGTTGAGAAGAAGTACAAGCCCCTTAACACCACCCCCAACTCTGCCAAAGAGATCAAAGTTAAACTTATACCTCCACAGCGTAAGTTTGCCTATTCAGCACCTTCAGCCCAAGCAATACGATTATGATAATTCATACAAAAACATAGCTGAGAGAATAGTGTTGTATCAATTTGATTTATACAGTCAAGGATTGTAGAGTTTTGCTGAATAGCTGTCTTTTTTCTTTTAGCGATGGAGGCAAGTGGATTTTTGGATGCCCTCAACTCTGCTCCAGTTCCTGGCATTAAAATCAAGAAAAAGAAATCCAAGGCAGTCTCTCCCACTTCTAATAAGGTTTGTTACATTAGACGGCTAATATATTTTTGACTTTTCTTACGTGAAATAAAATCAAACCCAGTGTTTTACTCCATCTCTTGTGCTCCACCACAGCCGTGTCCGTTTGACAACAGGCCGCAGTCATACTCTGGCACACAAGCCAAACCATCTTCCCCCGAGGGTTCCTTATCGCATACTCCTCCTCATGAGAACCAAGACCTGGAGCAGCCCGGCACACCGATACCCAGCGAAGATCCTGAAGCTATGGACACCGGTAAGTCACATCGCACATAAACCAGCCAAAACTTTGCTTTCGAATATGATGCATGTGCTGAATTTGATATTCTTATTTTTTCAGGTGATAAACCAAATGCTCTGGCTGAACCTCGAGGTGAGGAGGAAACACTGACTAAGAAGGGAAAGAAAAAGAAAAGTGTTCGGTGGGCAGAAGAAGATAATCTTAAGGAATACTTTTACTTTGACTTGGATGAGACAGAGAGGGGTAAGACAAATTTTTTCTTGCATATTTTCAAATGATAAAAAATGATTTCTCTTTCACCCGTAGACTCAAATGTGATATTTGCAAGGCTTGTTTGATCCTATATCTCTCTCCTTCCCCTCTACCTTAGTGAATGTCAATAAGATTAAAGACTTTGGTGAAGCAGCCAAGCGAGGAGCTGATGATGGACAGACAGACGTTTGAGATGGCCCGTCGTCTTTCTCACGACACCATGGAGGAGAGGGTGCCCTGGACTCCACCGCGACCCCTCACCATGGTGGGCAGCCTGGTCATTCCAGGCTCCACCAGCAAAGAGAAAGCGATCCAGAGAGAGAGAGAGATGGGAATTCTGCAGGAGATCTTCCTTAGTAAAGAGAGGTAAGCCACCATCCACTTCTTTAATTCAGTCTTCCAGCATCATTTTTGAGTTTTCAGAAAATGTTTTGCAAGGTTTTTATCACATTCGTAATGTAAAATATTACATATCGTAGTGGAACTTAATTTTATTCGTCAAGATTACTGTTTGTTATTATATTTTAATTGTTTTGTCAGAATAATACACACTGATTAACCAGAGACTCAATTTTTAATTTCATTCTTTGAGCTTAGAATAAACATATGTTTTCTTTCTCTGTGTAGTGTTCCTGACAGTCCTCATGAGCCAGACCCCGAGCCATACGAGCCCATGCCTCCCCGTCTCATCCCGTTGGACGAGGTGAGACAATCGTGTTTTTAATTGCGTTTAAATCCACCCTCCTTTCCATTTTTTGCAAATAACTTTTTAGCTGTCGATAAACAAACTTTGACACCTCTTTGTTGTTTTGTGGTGTTTGTAGGACTCCACTGTGACGGAAGAGAATTACATGGAGACGTCTGACCCCTCGGTCCCCGCCGGTCTCGCTTCTGGACCCAACGAAGGCTCCAAGTTGCCTCCTGTTTTGGCTAACCTCATGGGCAGCCTGGGCAACAGCGGCCGCAGCCCTCAGGCACAAGGCAGCACGCCACCAGCCAATAATAACCCCGCTGTTAATGTGCAGGAATTGCTGACTTCCATTATGGTAAGCAGGAATGTAGATCACACAGAATTGGCAGTGTTGACAAACCTTTTTATGGATTTTGTTCTGGTTTCTATAGAAAAACTAAAAATGACTGATTTCTGCATTTAGGGTGCTCAGGGACCGAATCAGTCAGCGGAGGATCTCATCAAACAGCCAGATTTTTCAGATAAAATCAAGCAGCTCCTGGGCTCTCTGCAACAAAACCAGAACCAAAATCAGAACCCCCCTCCGAATGTTCCACCAAGTATGTATTTATTCATCTTGTCAAGACGTTGAATAATATTGGTGAATAAGCAGCATTTTTATACGTACTATTTTCTATATTTGTAGTGAACCCAGGTTTGCTTGGTCACGGGCCTGGAATGAACAACATGAACATGCAGATGCCTATGAATGGAGGCTTCCCACCAAACAAGCCCCCAGGCGGACCGCATTTTAACCACCCGCCTCCTCCGCACGGCCCACCGTTCAACCCTAATGGCCCACGCATGATGGGCCCACCACCTGGCCCACAGGGCAGGGGAGCGGACAACGGCAACTACTGGGGTGACGATTCCATGAGAGGAGGTCCACACCGAGGAGGACACTTCCACCGGGGCAGAGGAAGAGGAGGAGGAGGAGATCCGGGCTTTAGGGGAGGAGATCAAGGCTTCAGAGGAGGAGATCAGGGCTTTAGAGGACGAGGGGGACGTGGAGGACCACGTGGGGGGCATAACAACATGGGTGGTGGTAAGCTTTTACGCCTTCAATAGAGCTTTTAATCATAAACCATAGATCGATCAGTAGTTAAGCATCGAAATGTTTTTTTATTGTCTAAAAAGTCTAATAACTTTTTTCTTTCATTTCAGACATGTCAAAGAGGCCCATGTGTCGCCATTTCATGTTGAAGGGAAATTGTCGCTATGAAAATAATTGTGCATTTTACCACCCCGGTGTAAATGGACCACCACTTCCCCCCCAGCATGGACACTAACACTGAAAAGCTGCTGTTTCTCCATCATGCCACTAGAGGGCAACAGGACTCAAAATGAGCCTCATGTACAGTGACTGAATCTGACTCGAGGAAACAGGACGTGTGGCCCGGGATGTTTGCATCTGTGACTGCACAATCCTGTCTGCTTTCTCGGCTTGTACAGTTTTTTCTCCATTCGACACTATTTTCCCAACCTAATCTGACGGGGTCCAAAAACAACATGCAGGACTCCAGAGGAAAGCTTGGATTCGAACCCATTATGACTTTTGGCCCTCTGTGTAAATACTGCTTCTTGAAGATGGTGATTCATATGTATATTTTTATTGTGACTCTCTGTACCACTGATTCGACTGCTTAAGATTGTACCCTTTCGCTCTGTAACCACTAGGACAAGGTGTAAATAGTCGTCCTCTGCCAGTGGAATATAGTTATTTTTTGGTAGCTTCCCCTGGTGCCTGAATCCCCAGGATACCCAGTGCAAATTGACACTTTATATTTGTCAGATTTTCATCATGAAATTTAACACAAAGTGAATGGTCATATTTAAAAAAAACAGTGTGATGATTTATGGGATTTGATTTTATGATTCTTTTGGTTTAATTTGGTCCCACTTAAAGTTGCTGAATTGGGACCTTATATGTTGGATGTTTTATTTTCAGACAGGAAAAAGGAAAAACATCCCTCTACCAAATGTGTAGATGGTAAACTTTCACTGAACAATGCATTTGGCATAAAAAGTGCCTCAAGGTCATCTTCACACATTTCAATGTTTTTCCGAATTTTCTCGAGAATTTTTCCAGACTGATATTCAGCTACATTTTCTCGCAGTGAATTGTATTCCCAGTACGTTTCTTTTATTCCTGGATCTGAATACTGTATATGTTTTTCTCATGGGCACAAGAAACAAACCTTTGAAAACCCTTTGCATACTTGAATGTAGTGATGATAATACCTTTCTGTGGAAAGAGATGCTAACCTGCTAAAGAAATATCAACTGTCGTTTCTCCTAGTGTGACAATCAGGAATTAGTTATTGTTTTTTTTTTTGCTACTTATTATTGATCTGCTGTGTGCGTTCTCATGCTGTCAGACACCCAGTCCAGCTCAGACTCCCGGAGTCGCATCTGTCCTGCTCTATCAGTGTTCAGCTGAGCCTAACCTGAGCTAAAAACCACTATCAAGGCCAAATTTATTCAGGTGTTTTCTGTGAAAACAGTGGCCATTGTGTCTCTTGTGGGACTTGTTTTTTTTTTCTTTTTTGGTTTAATTCATCGTTGTTTTCCCATGATTTTATTTTGATACGAGTCTGATGATATTTTTTCTATCTGAGGTTTCATTATTCTTTGAGAGATGTGTGTGTGTCAGAGCGCCGCATAAACACGAAAGGCATATTCAGATATGTACATTTTTTTCTACATGTAAATTAATAAATGTTATGAAATGAAACGAAATGTTCAGTGATTCCTAAACAGAACTTCATCTTGGTATATGTTTATTTTTTCTGACCTTTCTCAACATATCATTAGAAACCGTATGAGTATATCATCACCGTTTTTGCTCAGGGCCTGTTTGCTTTTTAACCTCCAAAGCCCCCATTGTTTGTACACATCAAACACGGTTAGATTTTTGATGCCTTTACTAGAACCCAACTTTCTCAATCAAGTGGAGTCAGTAACAGTCGTATGGTTTTGCGTTTGTCTTCCTGCCTGTCAGATCCGTGTTCTCAGGGAGGAGTCGGGTGCAGATGGCCACTGCAGTGTGTGTGACAAGGAGTGGCTTGTGCACCCAACCCTCAAGAACAAATATTGACATGGAGTTTGTAGAGTTTTAGCCTGCAGGAAAGAATAAATTAATGTTTAGGACACCTCAGCATTTCGCCTAAACCTATATCACACATGTAAATATTCAGAAATATGCACTTCCTCGCTGGAAGAACTGGTTCCTTGCTGTACAAATGTAAAGAGGGTTGATCGTTTTTGCTCTTGTGTTTTTATCTTTTGCTTTTTAATCATAAATTCTAATCATTTTACATTTATAAAATGTAAACCAATTTATTTCCATGTATTATTTGCATTATCTATAAATAGGGTCATTTTGTTTTTAAGTATATATAATAAAGGTACATGTATAGATTTGATAGTTTGGATCCTTACTACATCATGGTGGGAATCCTATTTGTTTTTCTTTTTATAAGAAACTCTAAGCAAGGATTTAATAAATATGTCAGATTTTCAGTTCTATTATTAGAAAATAGCATAATCAGTGGTGACATCATCTTCAAGCAAAATGTCTGTAGAATATAGTACAATACAATATAGCACCTGTAAAAGCTTTTTTAGTATGACTTCTTAAAGTTAGTTTGTTTAAGAAGATTTTTTTAAGCTCTACAATGTATTTTCTTACAATGTGGCACTGTTTCCAAGCAGCTTTACATGAAAAAACAAATTAATAAACATAGAATATAATACATGTTTTTAATTGTTTTTGTGCAAATGTTCAAAAATATTTAAAAATGTAATAAAATGGTAAATCATTTGTCTGAGAGTATGACATTTAGTCTGAGAAGGTACATGATAGGTATATTAATCCAGGCAAGCTATTTTAGTTTACATAGAAATGGCCCTTAAACAGGAGAAAATAAGAATAAGAACAGCAGTGTAACATGCATGCAGAATTTGCAAAAATACCATGAAATGTATCTTAGCATCACATACTGAAAAATCACACAAAAGGTTTAAAGTGCTGATCAAAATAGGTGATGACTTCAACCTTAAAAGCTGATCCATGAATGACATAACCTTCCTTTTGTGAGATTCCTCAGATCCTGGTACATATTCTGCTGTCGACTCTAGTCTTGTGTTTATGGTCAACCTTTAGTTCGACCTGGTTATCACAATCAATTTTAACACAATGGCAAAAATATAGGGACAACCTGATGTTTATCTGAAGGACACGAGAGTAAAGTCATAAAAAGACTTGATTCATTCAGTCTGTGTGGTGTTGGTTGTCACAGAGGGTCTGATCCACACAAAGACACCATTGATTCTTCACTGGTCACATTATTCCAGAGCTGCTGGTGGAAAAGCACTTTCAGACCTAAATTACAACATTATTTTTAAAGAGGCAAAATAACGCATTACTCTAAAAGTAATGCATTTTAAAATCAAACTGTTAATACTAACATGAGCAATTGTACTGGCATTAATAAACATTAAAAAAGATTATTAAATGTTGAAAACTATTGATTCAATATTGATCAATGTTAGTTCATTTTAGCTGAGGAATTTATTGTACATGCATTAACATATAAAACCCAGTCAGATTTTTTTAATAATTAATACAAATGTAACAATACAAACATGAAATACTGGATTAAAATGAATGTAAAAGTAAAAATTATATAAATAATTATAATAAAAATGAAATACAAATGTTACAAATGAAAAAGGAAACAAAACAATTTATATTAAATTATATAATTTTGTAATTGTGATATGAATATAATCTCTGATTACAGTCCTATATACAACTGTTTTTAGTTAGTAATGCTAATGCACATTTTCAATTTGTTTTTTGTTTTTTTCAAATTACATGCTAAAAGGTTTTGTAAAGGTACTTTGCAACACTGTAAAATTATAAAAAAAAAACTCAAGAAATACATTTAAATTCAATTAAATTAAAAAGAAGTCAAACAATAGTGAAGTTCTTAAGGACACGTCAGACTTCTAAAGCAACTGCATTCAGCAAACTTCCTCCTAAGTGCCTCATTGAGCAAATGTTTGAAGGATGTTTTTTTACCAGTCAACTGCATATAGACTTATAGACTCATAGTCTTCTATGCAACACACAGTTTATTAATTTTCAGAAATCAGTTTAGTTAAAATACAACATGCTCTTATTAAACTGATTGTGTCTCATGGCCACAGCCCAGAATTCCCTGCACTTCATTTATTTATTAATAGTTACTAATAACTTAAGAATTAAGAAGAATTTTCTTAAAAGAAATAAGAATTTAATTAAAAGACCATTTATATCTATAACATTTTTCTTGTCTAAACTAACTTATCAACTCTTGACATTTTACAGTAACAAAACTTATAAATAACTCGCATTATGATATCAATGTATGTAACCACCAATAGTTCATACGCAGCATTATTCTAAGACCACGTCATGCTAAAAAGCTCATTCATCTGCCCCTTTGACATCACGGACCAGAGCTGAACCAATCATGAACAGCCTAATCATACTAAAACTCAATCACTTACCATGATTCTCTGCTGATCTGGCCTTGGCACAAAGACAAATAAAAGAATAAATAGGAACTTTGCATGCAAAGTGCGCCTGAATAGCATGAAAGTGCAGGATCACATTCCAGAACAGGAGAAGTGGGCGGAGCCTCAGGTAAGCAGGTGTATAAATGTTGTACAGGTGAGAGAGAGAGGGCAATAGCACGACCAGGGGACTGTGCCTGAACAAAAGAAATTCCTGAAAACAGGTGAGAACTGAAAACTCTTTTTATACTAAAATACTTTATTATGAAGAATATCAGTGTATCATATTAAATAGACACAGTGTCTTTATATTTTATATCTGCTTGTGTACTGCAACTGTAATTCCTAACGGCTATGTTTTGTTCTTGTAGCTTGTGAAGATGCTTAAAGGATTGTTATCAGTGCTCTTGGTCCTGGGGACCTTGACCTCCATCATGGCAAAACCAGAGAAGACCACTGTGAAGAAAGAGAAGAGGGTCCCTCAAACTCTGTCCAGAGGTGGGTTTCATTTATAAAAACATCCCAAGAGGACAAGATTTCTTTTGCACATTGAAAAAACATTAAATATATATTCATTACGTGAGGAAAATAATAAAACAGTTTACATCTATATAGTGCAATGCAATGTACAGTATTTTAGTGTTATCTCTTTTTGTGCCATTTTGTTCAAGATTCAGATTTATATGATTTAAATTTCTCCCGTAGAAGCAGTAATACATGTAAATGAGCATATGCTGTTGTTGTTTTGGATAAATACTCAGTATTTTGCGTTTTCTTCTCAGGTTGGGGTGATCAGTTGATCTGGGCTCAGACATACGAGGAAGCCTTGTTTTGGTCACGATCCAGGTAAAGAGAAAAGTTTACATCCAAACCAATGCATTTATAAACAATATTCAGAAACTCATAATGATGTATAATATGTATATGTTCTGTTTCTGTAGGAACAAGCCCCTCATAGTAATATTTCACCTGGAGGACTGCCCACACAGCCAGGGTAAGACTTTATATCTTTACTCTTTTAAAATACTTTCGGATTAAAAGGCATTTTAGGTGCAATAATCCCTTAAAGCCCAAGATGAACCAAAGCGTGTCTTATTTTGATGTTTTATAGCTATGAAGAAAGCTTTTGCTGAGGATAAAGACATCCAGAAGTTGGTGGATGAAGAATTTATCCTCTTGAACCTTGTGGTGAGTAAACATTACCGTTTATCTTTCAGAGATGTGTGCTGTGATGTGAATGTCTATGGATTAATCTGGGATTATGTTTTCATTTACAGTATGAAACAACAGATAAGCATTTGTCTCCCGATGGGCAGTATGTTCCAAGAATCGTATTTGTTGGTGAGTTTTTGATGACTTATGTTTATTTGTAGCATTTTTGCTTAATACATGACTAAAATCTTATTTTCTTGTATGTCAGATCCCTCTATGACCGTCCGGGCTGACATTACTGGTCGCTATTCCAACCGCATGTACGCCTATGAGCCAAGTGACATTAAACTCTGTAAGTCTGAGATCATGATTCTCACAATGATTTTCCAAATTGACTTATTTTATCCAGTACTGACACCGTTTGCCTGTTTTAACAGTGTTGAGCAACATGCAAAGAGCCTTGAAGTTTTTGAAGACGGAGTTGTGAAGACAAACACAGGACCCTTTCATCCACAAAGAGTTAACTACTTCCCTGAGGGTCACTTTTACTTTGTCATTTGTTTACTGACAGTAAGACACACGCACTGTAAAGTCCTGTACAAACGTTTAACATGTTCTTTAATAGATTCTATTACGACAAACATCAGGCTTTTCATTTCATTTTAATGTATTTCACCTTTTTTTGGAATAAATGAAGTTGTTCAACAATCCGATGTTCGTTGTAATTTATTTCACGTGTCTGTTTTACGTTTACGTTCCGGTGCGGTGACTGACTCTTCTTCTTCTTCTTCTGTTTTTGGCGCATTGCAATCTTTGTGCATATCGCCACCTACTTTTGCCGTTGTGCAGTCATGTTTTATATATACTCAGTTTTGCTTGTTTTTGTACTTATCTATTTTACGCATCTCCTTCTATACTATAATTATTTGCTGCTTCTTCCCATTCCATTGTGGTGACTGATTTGTTCCCCCTAGGACCCCGACTGGTAGCTTGTTTAACTGCCTGATCAAAAGTTGTTGTCGCGATATCTTCGGTGAAATCAGCCAATGTAATCACGCGGGGTCCTAGAGGGAACAAATGAGTCACCACACCGGTGTCTCCGGCTAATATCCTGGTGGGAAGGGCCAAAGCAACGCGTATTCCTGAGTCATAACGGTTGCCTGGTTACAAGTAGTCTTTGTTATGCGTCACATTCCTGTCTTGAGAAAAATCGAGTGCGTCCGATTGGTTTAAGGTTGATAGAAGATTCTGAAAAGACAATAAAAGCCTCGTAAACCCAACAATTATGTTATACAATGGATAAAACCGAGCAAGGTGCTTTTGTTTTTTCAGAGTATTTATTTCTTTTATTCTTTTTAAATGCATGAGAGAATAGTTCACAGAACCATTGGGTATAGATGTACATTTCAGTGACGAATTCATGCAAGAAAAAATACACAAAATCAAGCGAGTAAAACGAACACACACAAAACAGAGATGAAAGATAAGCAACAGTGTCATATGAAATGTGTCAGTGACAGTTCTGCAAAACCCAAACCCTTTAACTTTACGATGGCGATAAGTATTTTTTAGGAAGTCTGATTCATCTACAGCATAGATTGTTTTTTTCACAGAATTGTTAACATACTGTATTATAGAATATGTTTAAAACCAGTTTAAAACCGGTTTATTGCATATGTATTGCATTACAGTGATTGATTGGTGATTTCATTGTACATCAGTATTGTCAGAACATATAAATTATTTTCATCATAACAGAAATCATGCTTACACACTGAAATTCTTGATCACAGCAGCTTATTTTTCATGTTTTCCACAAACAAAACAAAATCAAACAAACTAAAATATCAACGTTGTTTAGCCCATTAGTGTTTCATATATTTACTGCATACTGGTATTTGGTGTATATTTCTTTCATTCAGAGGAATTCTTGAAACGGAAGTACAGTCTCAAAAACTACAGTGTTGTCCATGCACTGTACTCCTGAAAAATCAAGCATGTACTGTAAATATATAGCAGCAAAAACACACAGGCTGGTCTCCTCTTCAGTGAAAACAAATGCACACTCCCTTATAACAAAACTCCAATTCCAGTGGTGAGACGAATACTTGAGACAAATCAAGAGACTTCAGCATGAGATTTGTAGCTAGAGGGGTTACAGGAAGGCGCTGGGGTTTGCTCGTGGGTCCTTTTGGTTTCTGTACCTGTATGTCAGCCAAACACCCAGGATCTGAACCAAAGAGAATGAACACACAAAAACATGAACATGACAAATGAGAAAAGTTTAGATTAAGACATGCACACAATAATTGAAAGTATGGTGCCAAAAATGCAATAAGCCAGTGATTTCACAAGTGTAAAAAATGCCCAATTGTTATTTCACTTTTATTGTTTTTTCCTGGCAAAATAATCATTTGTTAATAACAGTCCAATTAAAATTCAGTGACTGAAATATTTCATTATGTTATTTAAAACATCAATAAAAGCAATTGATTGCAAGCTTATCTTAAGGAAGATAAAATGATCTATAAGAAAGTTTAAGTTCAGTAGGCTGACCTCAGTAAAGCTGAAGAAGAGTCCGATCCCTCCGACGAAGCGCAGCACCTCCCCGACGTGCTCCTGGATCTTTGCTGCACAGGTGGTGCATGTGCTGTAATGAACGCAGGGCTGCATATGGAGAGAACCAGGACATGAATTAGAACATTGAGTTCATATAAAAGAACAAATAATGGGATTGACACTATGCTAACAAATTCAGCATTAAAATAACACGCAAATACTGTACTTAACACAATCACTGTCACCCATACGAGTGCAATATATCGTTCAGCGCATGAACTGGAAAGATAACGTGTGTGTATAAGAGTCAATTACAGCAGCGCAGCTTCCATTGATGACCATGTGTGAGAAACCGCAGCAGTTGAGACTCTTTTCCACATCTCTCTGTGTGGTCAGAGAGTTATTCCAGCCCACCTCCAACAGATGATTCTACAACACATAAATGAGACGAGATAAATGCAACAGACACAAATGTTTTAATTGTTAATTTGTTAAATAACCGAACAATGTTAGTCAATTCATTGTCATTTCATATCTCAAAGAACATGAAGCAGCGTGACTTCTCTTACCTGCTGCTCTTCATTGATAGCCAAACATGCACTAGACACAGAGAACTGAACTACAAACACCAAAAACAGAATGATCATGTACTGTTGTGAAGGAATTAAGGATGTAAACAAACAATGCAGAAATATTTATAGTGAAATCACAGTAAAAGATACAGTTTCAATGAATTATATTGTCTGTGGTGGTATTTGAAACATCTAAAGTCTTGAGTTTTACCTGTGACCTTTATAAATATAAAAGGCAAAGATACATTTAACATGTCAACTGTCACTGTTCCACAGGTGGAACTCACTATTAACTTTAATATTTCATAGTTGAATTCTAATAAACTATAAATTATAAAATCATTACTTTCTGCCTCAAGATAATCATTTATAGTTGTACTTTAAATGATTAGTCCATTTTATTCTGTGTGTACTGTGCATAAGAAAGAAACATTTTACAGACATTGTACAATTAATTATGTTAATTGCACCTCTCTATGGTCTATGGGAGTGAAATGCATTACATACAATTCTTAAGAACAATCTTATTAACAATAACTTAAGTGTTTTTAACTAGCCTTTAGTTTAGATTATTTTGGATACAGTGTGTGTCCAGTGGCATTCATCTGACAACAGACTACACTGAGAAACTGGACACTAGGATCTCATTACATACACCTAAAACATTAATGGAAAATGTTGACCCAACAGTATCAAAATGTTAACATTCACTCCTGAACATTAACACTGCATGAATATACAACTACTGTAAACATGATTTATTGATTGTGCTTGATGTTAATACCCATCAATCTCTAAACGCTCTCTCTATACAAGATTGCAATGTGAAGGATACAAAGAACAGCAGAACCTGGTGGTGCTTCATGGCACCAATGAGTCCAGCTAGGGCAACAAAGAAGAGGAAGACTCCCACCCCGATGATGCCTCCCACCACCTGGAAGCTAGACACCAGCCCAAACCATTTCCCCCAGGCTGCGATGCCTATCATCAGTAAACTGACCATCTGAAATCAGTGAGGAAAGAGAAACCATTAGTGAGGGGAAGAGAAACAAAGACAACAAGACTTTAAAGACTTTAATTATCAATGCCATTTGCTCTAGAAATTAAGAATAAATACATTAATTATTCCATTTTGCATAATTTTATTTGAAAAGGTAAATGCTGAGCTAGTGCAAGAAATCAAGCCAATATTCAAAAATTATTAAAATATTACCTTAATAATAAATATAATATTCAAATAAATTATTTTTATTACATTTTAAATTATTTTATTTCCCCTTACAAACCCTTTAATTTATTTTAATAAATTGTATTATTTTAACCCCAAACACAATTTATAACTGTAAAACACCAAAATCATTCACATACCAACAAACGACTATACTTATATTAAATATAAAGCATTACACGTGGTTTAACTATAGTAAATATTGTTTTTTCATTTTATTTGTAGTAAAAACTACAAAAACATACAGTTAAACAAATGGTATTCAAATCAACCTTGTAAAAACATAGTTAATAAACTTTTACTATTATAAACCATGGTTAATATTGCTAAGGAATGTAATAGTTTTAAATGGGAACATGCACACTGGAATGATTTTTAAGGTACAATAAATTTAAAACAATTAAAGTTTACTGAATAATAAATGCATTTATATTATTAATGCATTTTTCTGCAGACACTAAACATAGTTAAAGTGATCAAATAACTCTTCTATCACTTTCATTCTGTCAGTATGAGTGATTTATGAGGAAACAAATGGCAAACAAATGGCATGGTTTCCTGTAACTGACCAATCAACAGCTGTGATGACACCCCCTAACATTAACATAAGACAGTCCTTCAAGTCATTTTAAGATACAAAATATAAAGAAAATAAATGTATCAGTATTACAAACTGTATGCTTATCACAGTAAAGGTGTGCAAGATCGTATGGCCCACGAGTTTCACCTGTGAAGTAACAAGTGCAAAGGTCACATTGTTTATGTCTAATGTACAAAGAAAAGAGAAATCAGCACATACTCAATTCTAATGAGGCAGACTATATACAAAACCAAGAACAAAAGCAGGATATGACTGTGAAAACAGATACATTTGCGAGGAAACAGGAACGAAGTGGGATGTTGATCTGCACACTGGGTGAAACCAGAAGCGCTCATCGGCCTCATTGCACACAAAGAATCAGTCTAAATAATTCACATGAGCACTGCTACAGCCACAATGATAAAGCCATACAAGAAAACCATCTCCTGTGTGCTGATTTGTAAATCTAGAAATGTTACAATAAAGGCTGATCAAGATGCTCCATATGGTTACTTACAACATAGAGGATGTTGAGCGCGCACAGGGAATTTTTGGAGCAGGTGAATCCAGCACAACCCATGTTGATCGCTTTTCTCTGACAAACGCTGTGTAAATCCCTTTAAATACCAGTTACATGACAAGAAAAATGAACAGATTAGGAGAAATAATGCTGTAAATAAGCAGCGATGCAATAATGCTCGTGTGGTTCAGACCAATTCACAGAGCGAACGCTGATGCATGACAGGGTGCCAGATCCTACGATATAAAATCCCTCCCTTTTGGGAGAAAACTGAGACGCCCAGTGCTGCTCTCTTTTGGATGTGGGGTGCAGATGAGTCATTTCTATTTTATTGAACATTTTATTTTTAGTTTTTAGTTTAATAAATTAAAGTTTTAATAATTATCAACGATTAATTATATAGCGTAAAACTTACACATATATAGTACAACAAAACTTAATTACAAGTTTCAAGTGGTCCCACTTAAAAACATAACAGAACTTATTTACTTCATTTTAACAATTACTGCTTACAAAATGTATACTGAAAATTTAAGCTCTGTTGTGTTTTTGTGGAAGAATCATTTTTTCTGACATGTCTTTTAATGGTCTTTTACCAGCTGTGTCATTTTTATTTTCACATATCTGTTGCATATTAAATACAAAATGATGTGTTTCTTTAAATAAATTATTTAGATGAGTTTTGCTCGTGTAAGTTAAAGGGAAATTGTATTCATCATGTTTTAACTTTCTTTTACAGAGTTCAACATTAATCATTATCTACTCTGATATATTCTTGTGTCTTTAATAACCATTATTTACTCTCATATATTCTGGTGTTGATATTAATCATTATAATAACATTAATCAGTAAAACAATATTAATCACTATTTGCTCGTATATATATATTCATAGTCTTGTGTGCTTGTATGAAATGCTTGCCAGTGGAAATTTACCAAGGAAAGAGAAGGACCGGTATAACCATATATGAAATGAGCTATCTTAGGTCGAAGTGCCCTAAGCACTCCAAGTATAAGTCTTCTGAATTTGTGCAGACCAAGATCTATCTTTGCAGACTAAGCAGAAGATAACAATGACCAAATATGAGAAGATGCCTACCGGAAGGGTGGAGAGGTGCCACCTGCTAACCTTGGGGAGAGGAGACCATAAAAATTGGGTTTTGAGGGATAGACGGGGTTCTTTCTGTCGTATTGCTCGATGGGGGAACTCCTTTGATTGTGTAAATGATAGTGACATATTGAACCCAGAGCTCTGCATATTTTCTTCAAGTGTGATATTCTTCAATATACTTTTGATTGTTAAAATAAATCCTTTTAAAGATATTTTTGAGTCTTCCTTCCTGAATAAACGAGCACGCGGACTTGAAGGATTAAATGCCAAGTCCAACAAAGTGCATAATACTGACTTTGCAAGTTGTTTCATACTAGGTTCTTATGAGGGTTTAATTCCAACATGGCCACCATTTTGAGAGGCGGGACCGACCGCGCACGGTACAGCTGATTGGGCAATATTCCCTGAATAATGAGTGTAGAGACTGTTTGCTCTCTGCTCTGTAGTAACTGTTGCGAGGAGACGGGTTTATTTATCCCATTGCATTATTATAAGATGATATGAAAAAGTAGAAAATACTGTATGTCTTTATATGTCTGTCAGGTTCACTGAATCTCTCCTAATATCTGTCTGTAGACTATACACAATAATAAAAAAAATGTTGTTTGTCAGTCTGCATTTCTTTAAATCTTGTAATATGTGTGTACATTCCACTGAAACACTTCTGCTATCACTACAGAGGTTTACCCCGGTGAAGATATATAACTTTACCCGAGGC
Source organism: Beaufortia kweichowensis (assembly GCA_019155185.1). Lineage (NCBI taxonomy): Eukaryota > Metazoa > Chordata > Actinopteri > Cypriniformes > Gastromyzontidae > Beaufortia > Beaufortia kweichowensis. Next base: position 10,881,376 of record CM032809.1, read on the forward strand.
AAAGAGATAATAAGATAAAAGTGAAGCTGGCCTGCCAGTGAGAGAACAGAAGCTGGATGTGTAAAAATATATCAAAGGCTACACTTACAAAGTCACAAGTGCTTTTTAGTGGAAAATAGATGGATAGTGGCTTAAACTATATACTTTGACAGGCATGTGACCCTGCCTTTAAAAACCCAGCTAAAGTCACTTTTTTCTGTGATTTACATAATGTAAAGAACATTCTGTGAAAATGTGAAAATCTTTAATATTGACTGAGTAAGATTGTCAAAGATTAAAATGATCAACCTTTGATGCTCCAAATTTCATAATTAGATCTGAATCATTTAAACTTTAGCCTGGTTTTCATATGGATGGTCACATATGATACAATGGTTCATTCTCCAAATGTATTTATGGAATTTGTTTATTTTTTGGATCTATCTCTGAATATTAGATTTAATTTACTAAAAGCACGTTCCAGCTAAATACACAAATATACAAACAATTCTAGCAAAATATAAAAAAACAAACTAGTTACAATTTAAAGTAAAAAAAACAAACTTGTTACAATTTAAAATGGTAAGAAAATTTGCATTTGCAAAATTTGCAAAAGTTATATTTGCATTTTGGTGAAATATCGTTTTTCTATTGACCACAAGGTGGCAGCAAAGCCTGTTGTTTAAAATTCCACCTTCAAGTATACCAACATTGTGGTATATACTCAAAACATTGCACATTTATTTTATTTATCGTATTCCATCTTATAAAATAAAACACAAAATTGCCATGGCAGCAGGCTTTATTCTCCTTATTCAGTGGTGGAGATTAATTTCCGATTGGACATTTTCTTTCACTTCTCATCCAATCAGAATAAGCACTGGCAATCACATGATTCATTATCAGGCCACATGTAAATCATAAATAACATCTATTTGTTTGTAGTAAACAGCAGTAAATATATAATAATAATATATATATAGATGTCACAATATCTCAGCTGTCTGATAATTATATATTTTTGTTGTGAACTCATTATCACATTTATTTCTTCTGCTTATATCTGCTGATATATATCTCACATATGATCAGGTGTAGATAAGACAAAAAGTGAGTGAGAAAACATAAAAGTGTGGGTGTTTCTAAAGAACATTGCTTTGCCCTTCAGAGGGTGATAAGTTCCAGATTTGGCATCCGTACTTATTCAACGTGTCCTATTTTAGCCACTATAAAGGGGTGCAGCAAAAAGAAATCACGCTAACCGTCCTGAATCTGTCAAAATCTTGTCCACACCGCCGGCTCCAACAGAAAATCATAGCATAATCCTTGGAAATGGCCACTATTTTATTGCCTTCAGGGCAACACATTGAGAGAGCTTGTTCAGCAACCAGGCAAGATTAAAGCCGCTGAGTTTATTTCCTTGTCTGAAAACATATAAATTTACGTCTTTCATGAGAAGCACATACTTAAATATCATTTGTGAGGCTTTTGGTGGAAAACCCGACAATGCCTTTATATATTTCTGGAAGTATTTTATGTTTTATATTTTGCTTTTATTACTTTTGCATTGCTTTGTGAAATGTATGGTTTTAGATTAGTAAGTAATATAAATTCTCATATAGTTTATAGTGCTGTGTCATCTAAGATCACATACTTACAGTAACAGCCTCTATACCAATAAAGCAATTTCCAGGAGTGTATTAAAAGATTAGAAAGTGCATAAAGCTACATGTTTTACTGAAATAAGACCCTATTACCAGATTTGTGTCCTCTGATGTTTATAAAAGGGAGACGGATTATCACAATGCCTTTCCAAGCACTTCATTCATACTTTTTTGATGATGCACACAAGCGCATCGGAAATAAAACTCACTGCACTTGCAGGACTGGGAAACCTGGAGTCCTCTGTTGGCTGTTTTATCTGGCGATGGTACATTATCGCTCTCAGAAGTCCCCTGACAGCAGATTCCTTCACTTATGTCACGGCCACATAGATCTTTACAGGCCTGTTAGATCAAGAGAGGATCTCAAAAGCTTTCAGAAGGCACAACACCATCCATTTACAATGAGGAACACAGTCTGGAGTCTTAAAAGCTCACCCTCGACCTCCCATTCCATCTTTTAAGCTTTTGACTCAGGCCCTAGAGTGCAGGAAGAGATGTAATTGCACATTAATATTACAGGCAGTTAAAGATGAAAAATATATCAGTAAATATTAAATAAAAACAACATTAGCAGTGCTGCTTTCTAAGTCAAAATCATGCAGCCAGATGTGATGTTACCTAAAGTTGCTTTCTTGTCAGAACACACTGTATGCAATAAAGTTATAGTTTAGTTAATATAAATAACAAAAATCTGAAAATTAAATATTAAGTATTATCTATAGAATTTACAATAAAATAAAGAAAAAAAGAAATATGAATATACATTTAAATGTGAATATGAAAAAGTGAGTAATGATGGATGTGGCAGCATTTTACATAGTGAGCAAAGTTAAAAAGTATATACACTATTCCAAACACATTGTTCCTTGTCATTTTATATGTAAGCAATATGGTACGAGAGCCTGTGATTTATCATGAATACGTCACAGCTAAAGGGCGTGCAACTTTGCAACTTTCATAAAGTAAAATCAAAAAAGTCTTTCTTCCGCTGGAAAAAATAGTCCCTGACCGACTGCGATACATGTTGAGGCGCAGTGATACACAGAATCGATGGGTAAAGCGCTCATAGGTGAGATTTATCATGAATAAAACACAACTATTGACCAATCAGAATCAAGAACCGGAACTATCCATTTCATCAAATCTAATAAATTGCTTCTGGATACAATCAAGTCCCTCTCTAAATGTTTGCATTTACTATGCAACTTAATATATATTTAATTAGATGCAAACTTTGTTTTATCTTGACAAAATGCAGTTGACTGCAGTTAAAAAGCTGCAGTAAACAACAACAGACCTGAAGTGACTACAAGAATCAATGTTTTCTGTCGGCGTCTGAGCTTGATTTGATATTCCGCTTTGCTCTTTGCTGTCTTTCAGTCCTTCGCTCTAAAAGGTCATTTACACCCTCCATCCTCACAATGTTTGTCTCGTTGGCAGCATCTGAACGTGTGGGTGTGTATATGCGCGTGAACATGGTCAGTCTGACATTGAGCCGGGGCTCGAGGGTGATAACCGCACTCAAGGTCTCGCTGTCGACTGCTAAGGGCCCTTGTTGATCCGTTGACAGGCGATTAGGATCAGACACAGTCCGGTTTGGTGCGCGTGGCATCGTTTACTCACTGATCTCCCTTTCCTTTCTGTTCTTGTTAATCTCCAGCATACCCTGTTTATGATTTACATACATCACGCTCATATTTATCTCGTCGTGTCTTTCGGTCCAGGCGAAATTATTGAATTATGCATAGACATACACACACCACGCTCCGTCGGACGGTCACAACTCATCTATGTCCTGCATGTAAGCGGTAATTAGTACCTTCAGCCATCGAACATCCCCTGTGGAATCTATATGTCACTGACCTTGCAGATACTTAAATGTCTTCTCTGTTTAAACACACGGATCGCCTTGAGAAAGGAAAACTGTTCAGGCGAGCTAATCCTGCTGCGTTAGTAATTATAAAGTCTCTTAATGCACTGGCACGCCGCCAAATCAAGGCCTATATGGTGAGCGATGTGAATGACAAATAACATGGAGGCCAGGACAAACTCCGAGTTGGGTTTTACTTCATTTGGTTGGGCACACTTCATTTAAGGCGGTGTCATTGCATTTATTTCAATGGGAATCTTGGCTGCAGGTATAAGTGTGGGACACAAAGCAAAGCTGGCAGCACGCTGTTTCCTTTAGCGCAGACCGGGCCTGCGGCACACTCGAACCGCTTGTCAGCGGTATGCGTGTTTTGACTGAATCAGGTGGACCGGCAGAGTCAAAGAGAGAGAGAGAAAGTTGTTCAGCCACAAGCGTTTACCCACACCAAAGGCCAAGCTTGACTGATCCGGTTAGACAGTCGAAGCAGCTCGACTAGATGGAGAGAAAGATGAATGCAGTAGCTCAGTCAAAAAACTAGAAGTAAGAAGGAGTTCTCAAAACATGGACTGAGGATGTGGGCCGTGGTTACCTACTGGTTAAAGATTTATTTTATATTTTATTGTTTAAATATTTTGTAATGTTAGTTATAGCATAAACATTAGTATTCTTAGACCTTTCCATCAATATATAGTTTGTCATGATTAGTGACCATGTCTGTGAAAAGTCAGCTAAAGTCATTTTTATGTGATTTACTTTTTCTCCATAAAATCTTCCTACATGATGTAAAGAACATTATCTTAAAATATAACCTTAATATCTTTATATATTGACTGAGTAATGACATGTCAAAGATTGAAATCATAGTGTTATTTATAGGTGAAATCAAATTTGATGCTCGTTATCTCATAATTTGATTTTAAGACATTGGCTTGGTTTTCATGAATAGGGTCACAAGTATTAAAATGAATAGTGAAATAAAGTGTTTTATTTACCTATTTTAACCTGTGGGTAGATTATACCTTCAGGTTATTATATCACCTTTATGAGTCGAAGATTACATATTTGTTTCATTTTAATTTTTTACATTTTAAATTAAGAGATCTCTTTGTCCATATATCATCTCTTTAGTAACGCTGCTTCCATGCTTTTGTTATCCTTAAAATATTCTTAAAACTTAAGCCTACTGACTTGAAATCAGTCAATACTTCTATTTGCTCATTATAATTTCAAGATCCCAGTAACCATATTTTATAATTTGCTTCTCATTCAAACCCTTCCTGAACCTCAAATGACCTGTACAATAAGTCCAACATAATACTTTCACTTATTTTTGCACTTTAACCTCATACTGCAACTACCAAACAAGGAATCACAAACCATTAGCAAGATATCCCTGCAGTTAGGATCATTATGCAGAAACTGGCATTCAGACAGACAGCTGCATTTCCAAACTCTCTCTCCATCATTACAGGTCTGCTGCTGAAACCTGAGCTCAAAGGCGCATGAGATAAAGACTCCAGACACACACCGGCACGCCGTCTACATACAAACTGATCAAAAAGAAAACAGGAAAATCACGTAACACACTGCTTTTCGTTCTCACTCGCTTGCATGCGGAGAATCTTTGAAAATGTTGTTCATTGGAAGGGATTATTTCAGCATCATTAGTGCATCTGAATACATGTGTTGTGCTTTTCTTTGTTTCTCAGGTAACAGATCTATCCTGGGGCTCTTAAGCGGGTTTAAGGGAGTCAAACCCAGTGCTGATTAATTATCTGAGAGTTGTGTCACTATAACATCATGGGGAGAGTGTGTTATTCTTATTTCTGAGAGGATATGAGCCTTCTTTGAATCATGTGCTATATAGTTTTGACAAATAAACAATTATTTAGCTGCTTCTTAGGTCAATTTAATTGTACAGATATTTGTCGTCTTCGTTTCTATTTTTCAACATAAACTCCCTATATCAGTTTTTCATATTAGGAGGTCCAGTGTGAAGAGGGAAACACAAAGAGATGATAATATGATGAATTTCCTCAGTCTGGGATGTCAGGTCATTGGGAGAAATTAATACAACAATTTCTCACCCAGATCTGTCCTCCAAATTGGCACGAAAAGTCACCATTTATTGGCTGCACAATGTGAATGACAGAACCTGATATCCTTCTGTAACATCTGTGCTTTCATGAAAACAATACCACAGCAGTTGTATTTGTAAATAATTTGATCTTATAATGTATGACAAAGACAATCATTGATTTACTTTATCTGTGAGTTTACGTTGCCCATTGTTCCACATAAAAAGGTGTGTTTTCTTGTATTTCAGAAACAGGTACTATATGTGTTTCTTAAAATGTACTTTATTTGTCATTTGTCATCAGAAACAACTGAATCTGTTTATTCTTGTGCAAATGTGGCTTGTTGGAAGAATATGAATTTTTTTCCTCAAGCCAAAGAATATGTTTGTCAGAGTAAGTTTTCTTGTTTGCCGGTGATTATAAAATATAATTACAACATAACTCACCTGATTATGTTTTACATCTCATTTTATATAGTTCACATTTGTCAAATAACACAGTTTAGAGAGCATTAGGAAGAGCCTTCTGGATCAGCATATTGAAAATGATCAGTGTTTCCATAATATTTATACATGATGGGCTGATACAGAGCTAGGAAAGGAAGGGAGCAATATATGTGCATCCTCACAGGGTCCAGCAGTCAGCAGACACTTGTGAGTTTGAATAGTCTGACATGCACGAACAGAGCGTGTTAACCTTGAACGAGGCGATGGGAGAGGGGCAGAGGCTAGTGTTAGTGGTGTTAAAGGCCTAAGCAGGTGTGACAGTTCTGAAAGCTTTCACTGGACAAAAAGGTTTCACTAGCCTCCTAGCCATGCTAAACCACAGCTGACCTCACCATGTGCCAAAGCTGGCAGACAGAAGCTGTGTTCACACAGTAAAAGAGAAATTGTTAATACCATGTATATGAATTCTACCATAGTTTACTACAGTTAAGACTAAAGAATTTAGGGTATATAGTGGAAAGGTAAAATCATTAGTAAAATGTTAATATCATTCTGGCATATGTAAAAATCAAATGATCTGAAATGGCAAATTTTCTCATAACTGTAACGAATAAAGAAATAATCAGACACATCACGTTTTATTAATACCCATATAAAAATACTGTAGTATACTTTAGTGTTTACTATAGTAAAGTAATTTGTAGTACACTGATATCTGCAGTTTTAACTATGGTGGATTGATAAATCCAGATGGTTGCTGGTTCGAATCCCAGTACCAGCAGGAAACAACTGAGGTGCCCTTGAGCAAGACACCTTACCCCTAATTGCTCCCAGTGTGCCACTGGTAACTTGTAAGTCGCTTTGGATAAAAGCGTCTGCTAAATGTAAATGTATATGTAAAATACTAAATGTAAATGTATTACCTAATATTTACTATGGTAAGGTTCAAAAACACTATAGTATTTGTGAATTTTACTACATTATTTTTCTAATGCGGATATTTAATATACTGGAATAATACAATTATAAGTGAACTGTTAATATCATTTGGGCACATCAATTACGTTAAAATCCTTGCCATTAACCTCTGAGTGCCGCTTAATTTCCCCTTTTTTTCCAGAGGGGGGCAGCAGACATTGTAGTATGTTATTCCTTTATGATTTACCCTGTGGAACACCATAGAAGCGTATGCAACCCTTGTGAATTTCTCTTTATTTTAATTACATACAGATATGAATTCGTACGTATTGATTTAATGTCCATGATTAGAAAAACACATATGATTTTAGTATGACTAGTCCAGCTCTATCATCATAAAAGAAACGTATAGTTCACATATATAAATTCTCCTACATTAAAATTAAAACATTAACGAATGAAACGTGAGCACTTACACAACTAAGCTTTATTATAAAGCTGAAAGCTTTAACATAAAATAGGCGGTACCGTTCGTGCTAAAACACGTGACGTCACTTCCGCTGGCTTAAGTCACTCGCGCTCGTCTCTTGCTTTTGTTCATCAGTTTCCATCCGAACGCCGCACACCGGAGAGCCGAAGCCACTGCGAGCGAACTAAACGCGTTTGTCAGCATCAGCGCTCGCGTAAAGACACACATCACCCTTTGCAGGAAGTGGATACTGAAATAGTCTCTCCAGCGGACTTTTGGTGCTTCATTAACTTATTAACAAACTCAACATGGAGCCTGAGAATAAATATCTCCCGCAGCTGCTGGCGGAGCGCGACAGCCTGGACTCATCGTTCACGCACGCCATGAAACTTCTCTCTGCAGGTAAAAAAAAATCGTCGTTTGAACGTGAAAACGACACGGATAACTTTTTGGAGCTGGGGGGTCGCGGCGTGTCGGAGAGAAACGCCAAGAATCCTCCGCGGTCGCTGCTGGGACGACGGGCTACCGTTACAAAAGTCTCGTTTCGGCGCGCGCAGCGTTCGTGTATGTAGCGCGAGTCAGGCACGTGCTATTGGAGTCACTGTGGGACGTTTTGTTGGTTTGCTGTAGACGGTTCTTTGGATAATATCGGTTCGGTGTTGGTCATTGCCTAATGGCGTAGTGTAGTTTACCCCCCTCATCCCCTGGGCAGCAGCCCTGTTTCCGCTCTGGTACAGTATGAGCCGCGTACTGAATTAGGTTCCACCGTTATTGTGAACCAGTTATGCATGGAAATTGTTTGAGAAACTTTTAGTCATTTTATAATGGGATTAGATGCTTCAATTACCAAAACCATGTTCATGTCAAGGATTATTATAATAGCGTGCAGTGATCACACAATTGTTGACTTCGTCATTGTTGATTGTTTTCACGTAATGCGCTCGTGTCTATGGGGTCAACGTGGCGTCTTTGTACGCGTCGAGCCTCCCGGTGTACATGCACTTGAGCTCTGGATGAAATCAGTCAAGAATATTCAGTTTGATCCAAAAACTGATGAATCTATGAGATTGTCGTAGTAATAAAAAACATGTTCCAGACTCCCATACCATATGTGCCTTGATGTGAGAAATATTGCATCTGGAAATAAAATGCCTTTTTTATGTAGAAGGAAATGTCTCGTCCTGGCCTCGTTTCACCACGTCTTATATCATCAGCCTAGTTGGAGTTTTGCTGTGTCTTGTGGACGATCTTTAAGTAGATCATGTACATAAGTTACATTTGCAGAGGCATGTAAATGTTATATAGTGATTGAAACCATACAGTAAGTTCAGCAGAGAAAAGCTCTCGAGTTGAGTGTGAATCTATTGGTTGTTAGCGACACTTTTATTAGCAACCTGCTGTGAACCTAAATGTGACATTTATGTGAAAGTACCAGTTTTTGGAAAAACGAAATAAAGCCTTTTAACTGAATTCAGAGTAACCATAAAACTGAACTGATTGAATTACAAGAGGGAATTGCCTGATCATAGATGTGAATTTAGTGCTGCTGATAGCATCTATGGGGAGATTTATCTCTTATTGTTAGGGATTGTACTGATAAATTCACGTATTGTCTATTGTATGTTATCAACTGCAGTCTTTCATGCAATCAGTCCTGTACAAATTCATTTCTTGTTGTTTTTCCCTTTGTGTGCGTGTTGCTCCATTTAGAGATGACCCTTTGATTAGGGTCAGACTTGATTTTTGTTTTCTCTTTTCTTTATCTCTGCGTCGCATAACAGTCAGAATTATGGCTTTGAGGTTATCTGTGTGTTTTCTAGTCTAATGTGTAAAACATAAAAAACAGTTTTTATCAGTTTTTGTTTGAACAATATTGTATGTAAAGTGTTTATTAGTTAGTAATGTTTTTATTGTAACCCAGCGTGTACTTGGTAATAGTTTCAGTCTTTGCATTTTAATTTCAGGTCATTCAAAGTTTGTTCGAGTGAAATGACACACAATAATATTTCATTTCTCATTGTGCTTTGCAGAAATCGAGAAGGTCCAGAAAGGAGAGACAGAGAAAGATACAGAAAACTACCTGGACCTCTTCGCGACAAAAAACATCAAGCTAAAGGAAAGAGTTCTCATACCAGTGAAACAGTATCCTAAGGTGAGCGCTGTCATGCTCTTCACAAGTGTGGATGTTGTGTGGTTCATTCGACCGCTTGTGTTTCTGATAGGAGGCTATTTTAGGAGGTGGGAGAAAATTGCGCGAAAAATTTGGAAGCAAGTAGACTTAAATGGGTTTATTTCAGGTTAAGAATTTCATTTGTGCTGGAAAGGAGCCATTAGAGTGAAAATATCTGGAAGCTAATGGATTCGTATTCGCAGCTGGTTGGTTTCCTGTTATTAGCTTGTACTTATCAGGGGTGCAATGAGATTGTTTCCGACCTTTGATTACCAAAATGTGTGAAAAGCCTATAATCTTGTCATGAACAGATTTGACATATTTGTTAAAAGCAAGTTTCTATGTGCAGGTCCTGTAATGGTTTACCTTTACATTCGAAAGCTTTGGACATTTAAGTCCTTTACTGTTTTAGAGAGGGTGGCTGAGTTGTTTTTTGACATAATGTGTTTTAAGTCCATCGATTCTAGTTGTTTCTTTACATTAGATATCAGATTGGTATGAGTTTTGCATGTCTAATTATACAGAGTAAGCCGTTTCTTTGGAATGTCATGTTAAACTAGACCATGTACATGAGATTGATGGACACATTTTTGGTTCAACTTTCTAGGGCTATCCATTTCCTGTGAGGATGCCAGATGCCTTGGAGGCAGAAAAGTGCGCTAGATGATAACAACTTTTGACACTTGACTGTTGCTGTGACCTGTCAGCTTCACATAAATAGACATGTGCGTTTAATTGAGGAATCTCATTGTCTAACTTCTGTTTGTTACCGCAGCAGTAAGCATTAGATCTTTTGTTGAGCGACATGCCTCATTGATTTTGTGTACAAAACCAGATGTTTTCTGTTGTCTGCCGAGTGTAATTCTGGCTGAGCATCCTCATGTTTGTGATCTCAAACCACTAAATGTTACTTACTACTTTGGTGTTGAGCGGAGCAAGAATGCACCAAGATTCAAGCCTTTGATCTGCTTCATATTCCATTTAATCTCATCCTGTTCGGGGAGATCAAAACTAGAGTTTTCAGTCCTTAAAAACAAGTTCAGTCAAGCTAAGTGTAACCCTGTAGATTTCTTCAAACGCTTTGAGTTGAATATTTTATTTTGGCTGTTGATTTGTGCAGTTTAACTTTGTTGGGAAGATCCTCGGACCGCAGGGGAACACTATTAAGAGACTGCAGGAGGAGACTGGCGCTAAGATCTCGGTTCTCGGGAAAGGATCCATGAGGGACAAAACCAAGGTACAGTGCTACTGATTATATGTTATATTTGTGGTTAGGTTTTTTTTTGAATAAAAACTGTTAGTATTGGGAAAACGTTGTAATTGTTGTCACAAGAAAGATTCTTGTTAGATGATACATTATCATTGTATGAAATAACACTATAATTTGAAAATTTCTTTCATTGTGTAGGAGGAAGGCTTGAGGAAAAGCGGCGAGCCGAAGTATGCACACTTGTCCATGGAGCTTCACGTGTTTATAGAGGTCTTTGCTCCTGTCCCTGAGGCATATGTGCGCATGGCACACGCTATGGAAGAGATCAAGAAGTTCCTGTTTCCTGTGAGTGCTCTGAAATCTCATTTTAATCTAAGAAAAGCTTGTTTATTTGATCTGCCGTGTAGAGTTGATATTTTGTTTCATCTCAACCTTCTGTTAATATTGCTTTGATTTTATATATTCCAAATGGGTCATTGTTTAACTCTGAACGGCCAGCGTTATCGGATTATAACTATTTCTTTTGCCTCTGGCAGCAGATTAATATTTAATCTGGTAAATCGCTTGTTTTTCGGGTTCACAATTGTAGCCGAATGGTGCGACTGAAAGGTTTTGCAAAACCGTGTCCGGTTTGTGTGTTGTGAGCAGTTCTGTCCACTTTCCTAAGAGCCTCGTACGAGAGCTGCAAACGTCTGGGTTTGTCCGGGCCTCTTGCAGGCTCTTCCTGTTACACATGAGTCATGTTATCCCAACTGTTGTTTAGGTGTCTCAGAAAAAGCTGAATCACATTACTTGTGTTTCCTGTCTTTTAAGCTGGGTGTTTCGTGTAAATGACAAAACTTTCTGCTGTGTTCACCATGCAGGACATGATGGATGATATTTGCCAGGAGCAGTTCATGGAGATGAAATATCTAAATGGTGGTCAGGAACATGGAGGCAGAGGCCGGGGAGGACCACCCGTCAGAGGCCGCGGAGCTCTCCCTCCTTCAGGAGCACCCAGGTAATCGACTAAACATACATATTTAGTAGATATAGGATGTAGATAATTTATAGTCTTATGGGATTGTGTATTAAATGTTGCAGGGGTCGTGGTATTCCCCCACCTGGAGCCACTCGCGGTGGACCCCCTCGAGGCGGAGCGGTAAGAGGAGCTCCAGCCGGAAGAGGCGGGCCTCCGACCCAGTCACCGAGAGGAGCAGCTTCCACACGTGCTCGTCTGCCTGCCGCTGCTGCGCAGAGGATGCCCCCTCCACCGCCACCTCCACACGCTCCAGCCCAAGAGACATATGAAGAATATGTACGTTTCTCTATTCGTTTACACTTCTTCAAAATGTCCAGTGCTGTGGATTAATCAAGTGTCTGTTCTGCTTTTCTCAGTCGTACGATGAAAACTACACAGATTCGGGCTATGAATCTTACGACGGCTACTACACTCAGCCACAGGCGTAAGTAAATTCAACATAAAATGTTATTGCGACTGTAAGTTTGAGACTTTACAAAGGCCAGGTTTCCCCAAAAGAATGAATTGTGCTTGGGATTTTTACAGTTTACTGAAGCTTTTTGGAAAACCTTTCCAGTTTTTCTTTCAGAAACCCTGAAATGTTCTTGGCTTTTGGGAAATCCTGGCCATTTCTCCTGTTTTTTGAAGCATTTTGTTCTTGGCACTGAGCATTTAGCATACTTGTTGGTTTTTCCAGAGAACCAGAATACTACGACTACGGGCACGGGGAGACGCAGGAGGGGTATGAAAGCTACGGTAAGATTTTCCTTTTTTGTATTTGGGGTTTGGAGGGATGTTTGTAGTATTACACATAGCCCTTAAGCTGTACATTTTGTACACTTATCCTATCGCGAAATCTGTCCAGCTTGTTCTGTGCAGTGCCCTAGCAAAATGTACTATTTCAGTTTTGCAAAGATGCTCTATTGTCGAGGGTTGACAGTTGAGTTGTTTGCTTGATGTTATCTCACACACGCGCTCTTGATCCTTTAGCTCAAGATGACTGGAACGGAACACAGCGCACCGCTGCCACCGCCGGCGGGAAAGCTCCCCCTCAGAGACAGACTAAGCCCGGATATAGGGAGCACCCCTATGGACGATACTAAGTCCGACTAGCCGAACGTCACCCAACACGTCGCCATGACAACTGTCTCCCATGGCAGCTCACGCTTTAAGCTACCCGACAAAAGTAATTGTCAGTTTGTGTCTAGGTTTTACCTTTAACTTCGGACTTTATTTAAAGACGACTCGACAAATGGGCATTTGATTGCCTCAAGAATCGACAGAGAAGGGATAGGTTTTAAACATGGCTGTTTTGTTTTTATTTTCGTTATGCCAATATCTCTTCCTCTGCTCCTACCCTTGCTTTTTTGCATTTGTCGTTGGTTAAAGTTTGTTCCAGTGAATGGAAAAATTTAGTTGAAAGGTACAACCTAATAACTGTACAGCCACTTTTTATGTGTCCCAGGACACCACTTTAGTTCTTTAATTTGTGTTACGTTAAAAATCTCTGCTGAGGTGCAGTTGCAGATTCCCATGTAGGCTACATTTCAAAATTCTGTTTAATAGTAGCGTATCAAAAAGACCCTAAACGTAAAGTCTGTTTTGTAATAAGGAATATAAATTATTGAAAGGAAAAATGTCTTTTAATGATGCTTCAAACACTCATTGATTATTGCTTATTTGATTTAAATAGTCTTAAAAGCTGTAAATTTAGATTTAGGTTTCAATATTTTTCCATGTATTTTTAGAGTTTTGAAATATAGCCCAATTAGACACTGTTGAGATGGACTGTCCTCAAATCCTTAATTTGTTAAAATAACATGTTACTCTTCAAAACTGTTCTGTAGAATAAACCATGTTTGGCTACTTATGTTTAAAAGGCATAAAAAAACATCTCAAATAAGTCAGATTACCATGGATGACACCATGATATATAAACTGCATGCACAAACTGCTTTAAAAAGGATTTGGACAACAATCTCCACAAGGGTCATCTCTTTCTTATGTAAAGGGATACTGCAGCTAAAACCCGACTCACATTGTACATAATTTAAAAAAAGAAAAAGGAAAAAAATACACATCCAAATTGTACTTTACTGCCATTTAGTATTTGTATCCTCTCCATAAAATGCAGAATGACATGTGTAAGCTTGCCTAAATAGGTAACTAAATCTGTCCGAAACATGTTTTGCAGCAGTTGTCAATAAAGCCTAGTTTGTTTTTTATGAAACTTTAACCTGGTTTATTTTTCTTTGTCATCATAAAATCTGAAATGGCCTTTTAAATAACTCATAACCTTCGGTCACGACTTTTCTTCCTCTTCAAAAACAGATTTTAAATTTAAAACAATGCATGTAGTCTGAAGACGTAAACTACACTAAAGGCACCTGTTTAAAGTGTTTGATTTGACAATTAAAAGCACACCTTTAATGTTTCTCTCTCTTTTTATACTTAAAAAGGACCCTAGAGGTAAGACCTGTGCTCTTTAAAATAACCTGGATAGCTTCCTAATGTCTATAGAGAGAGCTAAAGCATTCGATGCTTGGGTATGTATTAAACTTTTCTTGAATGACATTTTATTTTTGGTCTTACTCAGAATGAGAAATGTATTGACTAGTCTGAAATAATTTGAATTTAAAAGTTAAGCTTCCAGGAGCTATATATATATACATATATATATGTCAAGTCTGATGCCGAGGCGCATCGGCTGCTTATAGTAAAGAGGACAGGAGAGGACTGTTATTAAACTGTTAAGTGCAGCATTGTAAAGGTAAACCTAACCCTAAATTTGTACGTTTGTTCTATCATTTACTTAAAACTTTTGGTAACGGCGTGCAATGATTTAAAACATTCAGTCGTTTAAAAATAAAAGTAAAAAAATCTACAAACACGCAGTAATAGATTTTTCTTTAAAATATTTGTGTACTAACATGCTAGACCTTGTAATGCAACTCATGCTAAAAGTGCTCAAATGTAGATCCATCTATTTTTGTAATGCTGCTCCAGTTTTTTTCTTTTGCAAAATCGATTGTTTAACTTACTGAAAAACACAAATGTCCTATCAGAAGAAAGTTACCTGGGAAAGCTTGAGTTGCATGACTCAAACTTTGCAGATTGCATGAACTTCCTCAATACTATATAGTTCTGCAGCACCATGTTTGACTGTTTGCTCATAGTCTTCTCTCTTCCCTCAGGAACTGGTGCCCGGCACTTCCTGGAAATGGAGTCGGTTATACCAAGAGTGTGAGACCTCTGGACAGGTCAGTTATCCCTTAAGTTACAATTATACAATTGTGACCCTGTCTGTGAAAACCAGCCTGAAGTCTAAAAATCGAAATCTGAGATCACGAGCATCAAAGTTTGAATTTACCTAATAATTTTACTATGATTTCAATCTTTGACATGACCTTACTCGGACAATATTAAAGATATCAATGTTAAATTCTCCCAGAATATTCTTTACATTATGTATAAAACAAAAAAAAATCACAAAAAATGACTTTGGTTGGGTTTTCACAGACTGGGTGACTCTTGAAATGAACTTTTGCATGTTTTACTGGATAATATTAGTCCATGCCAATTCTCATAAGTCAGAGTTTTCCAAATCTGTACCATGTAGTGTTTTCTGCCACTGTCCTGATTGCTTTACTTTCTGTTTGCTTGTCTAAAATCCACTATATATACTTAATTTACGGTTAGCTGTTGTGGACTAATGTGATGATTGGACATATCGTATTAAAGTGTTTTAGCTGTGTGTGTTTGTGGATGCTTTACTCGTCTCATCTCATTCTTCCACAGGAAAAGACAAGTGTTTGTTCCCAATGTAAGAGCAATCTTACCTTTGAGCACCAGAAGTCTTAATGGGACCACGGACAAGACATACTCAGAAACCAGAGGGTCTGATGAATGTCTTCTGAGAAGAACAAGGTGAAACACCAGAATTGTGTGTCTGCACAAATGGAAATCAGAGTCGGCAAGCTTGAACCAACACAGCCGAGTCTTGGGTTTGAGTATTTTGTGCCATAAATGATGCAATGTACTGGAAAAATCTGGCATTCCTTAATGTTCAGCACAGTTTTACTTGACATTTTCATCTTTAAATAGACTACTGATGTACTACTGATTCTCACATTTTAGCAGTTTTAAAAGAACTCTCCGGGCTCTCCAGTCGTCCACCTCAAACAAGCACTCCAGTGCTTTATTCTGCAAGACAAGCATGTCTTCCCAGACACGCTCGCTTCCTCGCCCAGAGGAAAGTACATGCTAATTTAGAGCTGACCGGCCCGTATCATTCAGTACAGGCATTGTCTTTTAATTGGCAGGGTAATTTTCATCTTGCTTTTGAGTTGATATGTGTGAATGGCTTATTCTCCTGCAGCTGTCTTGCAATCTGTGTGTTTCACGACTGAATCCAGCGTCTGATAAAGCAAACACAAAGCTCCAGGGTTTCACAGCGTAAAGTAGCTGTTGATTTAAATGAAGGTAACATTTCTCTGTAGAGAGGCATTTCTTTCCCAAAATGTTTTGTTGTCTGATCCTTGTTACAGAGAAGCTGAACGCATGACTGCGTAGTATATATCTTGTCGAGGTTCCCCGTGACTCAATCTTTTGCTAATTTTTCCCCAGCTCGTGCTGGATTTGGGCTCGTCATTCTGACCAATTACCGCCGATGACAGTGTGTCTTTCCCCCCGCAGAGCCGGTGCTGGTTCCTGACGGGCTAACAGGACTCTGCCTTATTGCATTAGACACAAATCAGTCCTCAGCACAGATTTTAATAAGCATCAGCTAGTGCTCAAGTGACACTGAACAATTGGAAATGGCTGCCTGTGAGTAGGAGGTTGACCAGTGTGTGCGCACAGGCATATCGTAATGAGAAAACGTGCTTACAGATAATGGAAATATTTAATTTATTTCCCAGACAGATGCTGGGGGCAAAAAAGAAGAGAATTCCCTGAAACCAACTAGCTGCGGTTAATGGGTCTATGTTTACATATTCATGAATACGTGTCACGCATACGTGTGACCGACAGCTGCAGGGAAATGTGATTATTGCGGTCCAAAATGCATGCGTGACTGAACCAGGGCTTACGGTTTGCCTGCTTCTTTTCCTAACACACTTTATGCATGCTAAAAACAGGAAGCATGGTTTTTTCACGAATGCAGATTTACATTTGCAACACATACGCTGTCTGTCTCACTCTCTTGCATGGCTATTTGTTAGTTTCACACCTAACCGTGCACGCGCTCCGGGGAGTCGGGGTTTTCAGTGCACGGGGAGTGGCTCTAGCAGCTTCGCGACTGTTTCTGGCTCACGTCCTGGAGAAATCGTGGACGCCGGCCACCTTTTCTGTGTGAAAGAGCCGGTAATAACCAAGCCTCCTAAAGGTTTCTTTCTGAAATGAATCGAATCTGTCCATGTGGAATCTGGCTCGAGTAATCCGTAGCTCTCCAGGACAAGAGTTGGACACATCCACCTCGGCTGTTGCTGTGGTAACATTCCATCCCATGTTTTCCAACATTCACATAAGCGAATGCACACAATACAATGTGGGGTATCATGGGAATTGCTTGGGATTAGTGATGAAATGGCTGTGCTGGGAGTTTGTGTTCTCTCTTCTTGTTTTAAAGAGATTTGGGAACCTGTAGTTGCCAGATGCAGCTCAACCTGATTTGTGTACGGGCCGGTCTGTCAACGCAACAGATGCGACACTGGGGAGCGCACATTTTTGAACGTGACACATATTTGTTTGTCATCTTTGTTTGGATGTCAAGTTCACACATAGATGGATTACATGACTAAAGAAGGAATGCCAAACAGCTTTATGGGTTGTGGTGTTACTAAATGACTTCTGTGTTCACTAATACTGTGAAAAATAAAGATTTGAATGCAAGCAGTGGCTATGTGTCTTTCTTTAAAAGTGTTTAAAGGTTTTTCTTTCTTAGTATAAAAATGTATTTAAAACGCAGGTGTAATGGATGCCCCAAAAACGTACCTTTTAAGTGCAAGCAACATTCAAAACAGTTGAAGTTTAGAGTAATAAATACTGCTTGCCCTGCAGCCAAACTGGTTGCTGTGCTAAGACACTGAAACCGATGAGGGTGAATAAGAAACTGGCATCATGTGGCCCTCATGAATAATTAAACAATCCCATTTAGACTTGAATACTTGAACGCAAAGTGAGAAAGCACTTTCATGGCTGTGCACTTAGAAAACTATGTTTAGATCAAACCTTGATGTGTTTTTAATGGAATGTGTGTTTAATATGAACAGGCTTCAATATGGAAAACGAGAATCAATAAGACATGTAGAGCGCTGCGGGGTTTGAGATGAAGTGGGCGCCAGTCTGCCCTTCTGCTGTATTAAACATTACGTTCCACAGGATATATCAGGTGATAAACTAACGTTCTTGCAGTAAAACATCCGGTCATGTATGTATTTATAGATGAGTAATTACTTCCATTCTTGTTTTCAACAAATAGTTTGGCAAAGTTTGCTTAAAGGACTTAAAAGGAAACCGTTGTCACGTTGACCTACAACCCACGCCGACAGCGCAGATCCACCAGCTCTCATCCTTTCTCTTCGCTGGTCTGCTGCCAATGTATTCGCGCAAAGCGAGACTGAAATGGCAACAAAGCCTTGGAGTGTTTTTCATGTGGAAATTAGTTGGAGAAGATGCAGAACTTGCATGTAGTTTTGTTTTTTCTCACTAGTGTTAAACTCAAGCCGCCTCCAGAAGTCACCTTTCAAAGATCGTTCTTGTTTAGTTTGTGGTTTGAACCCTGAAGTTTGTCACGGGTCACCACTTCTGCATACGTGGACACGTAACGTATGGGCATGTTCGCATGGTAACCCTCGGCCTCATTGATTCATGCACTTGACTCCAGGCCACTTTCTCAACCTCTGCAGGATTGAATCCCTCGATATAAATCACTTTTTATGTTAAATAGTTGCCTTGAAATAATGTGTGGGGGTGGGAATGTGTGCTTTACCGAGCCGTAGGCTCCCTCGCATCCCTTGTGCTTTAGTCAGAAACACCAAACACCTCAAGCCGTCTCTTCGTTCTTCTTTCTTCGACTTGTTCTTCTTGCTTGCCCGTTGCTCATCTTACCAACCTGTAGCTTTCTTCCTCTACTTTTGCTTTGGTCTTATATTTGACCCTCTCTGGTTGCTGTGCCTTTGTATGCCTTGCCTTTGGCTCAGCTCTAATTTTAGTAGGATTGAAGAAAGTCTTGTGGAGAAAAGGGTGAACAGGGTTTGTCTGCCGGAGTGCCGGACTTCCAATCTAATTACCTGTCCAGCTACCTGAGTTTCAGCCTCCCCGAAGCAAACTAAACCTGCAGACACAGCCATGACTCAGTCACTTCTTAATACAGCAGAGTTTTAAGGGACAGAATCCAATTTAATTACCTTTTGCAACTGGTGATTTTTATTCAATTGAAATACATTTATAGGGGCAGTTCTCCAAAATTGGTCATTGATCAGATGTGATCATTTAATCACGCTTGAGAACTTGTGTGACTTTCTCTTGTTAAGAACACTGAATGGAGTTAGTCTGTACATATTTCAAACTGTTCTTCCATACAGTAAGTAAGGAATAATGTACAGCCAGCTGATTGTTATTGCAAAAAACATGACAAATTGAATAAATTACTGGACGTGAAATACTGAATTTATTAGCTTATTTGTAATGCATACAAATCTTCTGCAAGAAAAGACACGGTTGTCATAAAATTTAAGTAAGGTGAACATTCAATTTGGTTTGATCATTTGTAATATAATCTCATATATGTTATTAATTAGGGATATTTCTATATAATTTATTTGCAAGTAAATTATTTTCAAGGTCAAGTTGACTCGCAGTACTGTAATTGCCCTGCAGTTGTTATCAGGGAATAACATACCGACATCTTTCCTTGGCCCCCATCCACTTTCATTATATCGAAAAAACTGCTTTGATGGTCTGTTTTATATTGCATTAGTACTTTAACTTCAAATATCAGCCAATTAGTCAGACCCTAAACACTGCAAAATAGTCCCACAATAATCTCCCACTCTTAATGTATCTTGTCTGAGGAGCTCTAGAATACTGTGTTTCCTGTGCTGATATAATCTCCTTAAAATAGAATTGATCATTTACATTCTGGATAAGCGGTTAAATGGTTTATAGCTGGAGGCTTTGTGGTCTAAGCTTGATAAGACAGCTGCCAAATTCAGTCATTTACATTTATAAGTAGTTGCTACTTGTAAACTTTTTCTGGCATCTTCTGTAATGTGCTCATTAGTGGCACTTTTTATGATTATTACATTTACATTTTGAACAAACTCCTAACCCTAAGTATTAACCTTAAGCAGAGAAGACTGACAAAAATAAAGCCTTGTATCCTGCAGCTTGTTGAGAGGGCAGTTGTGTCCTGTTTGTGCCAAACGTCTGTGGGTAAAAATAAACAATAAAAATAATGTCATGTTCATTAAAGAGTCATCCCTTCTCCACTTGATGAGTAGTATTGCTTCTGGTTTGTGTAAAATATAAACGGATCAATATATTGGTAATAAATACATTCGTCACATCCATAACGCTGGAATCGCCCAGACACACTTACCAAGACACTGTGAATGTAAACGCAGCCCTGCTTTCACATGTCTTGGCTGAGTCGACTCTTTTTAATCGATGCTTGTAGCGTACTAAGAGAAACCTCAAAGCGTCCTTCACCTTCACACAGCCGAGACCTGCTTGAAAATCTTGAGGAATGCATTGCTGGACATGCTCCTACTTTAAGCGATAAAAAGTGTTGACTGTTGCAGCCTGGTTTATTCCCACCCTCTCGAGCTGTCAGATAGAATTGAGTCACATCTGCTCTCCTCGTTCCTTTCAAGACGCTGAGATAGGTTTGGCAAATCATCCAGCTGCAGTTACGGGACCGCCAGCACCTGTCACAAGGGATGTCATTAGCCAGCGACTAGTCTTTCCTTTATCCATCCACCACGGCTACCTGACCAATCCTCTCTCTGTGGTTTAAGCTCTCTTTAGTGAAATCTGCTGTCTCTATCTGTTTTGTCTTCGTTTAGCTCCCTCTATCTCTCTTTGTGCAGCGCTAGGTCTGACAGGCTGCCTATTTCTGAGTCGCAGGATTGCCAGTCTCGCTGCTCCTCTGGGTCGTCTCATTTTATTGATCTCAGTGAAGCCTTTTCCGTCCTTGTTAGTGAGAGAGAGCCAGCTGGGGCTTGATGCCGTACTACCGCAGGCTTCTCTTCTGCTGTTGGGTGCTTGAGAAGCCCGTCCAAGTTGTGATTGATGATGGCAGCGCTTTGCTTGCGTTCATTGGGTTGGTACCTCTGCCCGAGGATTTCATTCAGGGTTTGCGGTTAGAAGACACGGTTAGTTTCGTTGTTTCTTTTTTGGTTGTGTAGCAGTTCGTTGAATAAAGTGGGCTGTTTTGGAAACCCCTTTGATGATAAAATGGCCAACAGGCTTATGAGCAGAAGGCCAGGCTTTTGCCTCTATAGGGAGTCTGCCACACGTTCCACGGGTCATGCGTCTGAATCGTGCTCGGACCGGAGGAGGTCTGTCACAATTGTGCATTGACCTGAATGGAGGGTGCGATTTTAAAGGAGAGTATTTCAACAGATCTGGACATTGACTTATAAACGTATTAGTGATGCCATATTTGACAAACTAGATCTTAACGTATCAAAACATTACAATTTTATCTTTTAGATGTAGTTACTTGATAAACAGTGTGCAGATTGTGAGTGTGCAGCCCGATCACGTGGTTTCAGACGTTACCTCCCGATCAGGACTCAGATATATATGTATATATATTCTCATTATTTTTTTATAGGAAAGGATGCCAGGGCCGGGATTCAAACTTTCAGCGTCCGGTTTAGTTGCGCTGTGTATGTCTGGAGCTGTCCACTCAGCAGGTCCTCCAATTCTCATTATTTGAACACATCTATAGTTATGCGGTGGCACAGACCACTTGACTCCACACAGCGCAGTAAGAGTTAGGAGTGCAGTTCCTAAAAGCACATTACTGGCTTTGCAAACACTGTGGCACTTTTATTTTTTTATTTGTTTACATGCCTGCCGGGTATTTTAAGTTGAGGTGCTATTCGTTTTTATATTAGACTTTTTTATATTTACTGTTGCACTAAAGTCCAAAAGTGAAGAATTTAATATTATTTATTACTTGATTGTTTAAGCTACCTCACAGAAGTGCTCTGTTTGTTAACGGAGTTGTTGAATGTTAAAATAAGGAACATCCTGGATCTGTTTCTTCGCTCTTCTTTATTCTTTTTTTATGTATTATAGAAGTATCGGATCGGGACTCTGTATCGGCAGATACTCAAAATCAAATGACTCGGACTCGAGGGCAAAAAAACCTGATCAGGACATCCCTAATTATTATAACTCAGTACAAATATTAAGACGTTTACAGTAAGATAAATAAGATTGTTGTTGCATTACGACTGGGGTTCACGAGAGAATTGCAAGGGGTTAGTGAGTTGAAAAACAATTAATTACAATTCAATCATACAATATAAGCAAATAACTTTATTTAAAAAACATTTAATAAAACACTTACTAACAAAAAAGATGTATTTAATTTGTTTAATCTGCTTGTAATGTGATCATTACACAACACTGCAAAATGGACAAATATGTTTTATGTACCAATAAAATGATTACCAGATAAAGGTCCAATAAAATATGATTTCTTGTTTTATTTATTTAATTGTGGTTTGAATATGACTCTGATGTTTCTCACAGTTGTCATGGCACTTTCCTCGTCTCTGTCTCCTTCTCCTTCTTTCTGTTCCTCCATAAATAGTGCAGTAGCGTGCTGTCATGTAGTCTGTGTGGGCCTCGGGCTGAGTGTGTTCTGTGGCCCGTGGTGGCGTTAACGCTTTCTCTGTGCTGAACACAAACTCAACATCATCACAAGCACAGCTGGCACTTAACACTCAAACTCATGACAAAACAGCCACGCAACTCTTTGGTTTGTTTCTTCTCGCTTTATTCTCTCACAGACTGCCTGACAGGATGACGAGACAATGTGTCGTCTAAGGTTGAGGGTCTGTGCGTATCTGTTGGCTAATGAGATGGTTTTCTCTGTCCTCTGTGTGTCTCTCTCTCTCTGACACACCTCAGGCTGGATGTGAAGGGAATGTGTGCCGTGTCTCCTTCACAAACTGAACTGGGGTAGTTAATTGGGCTGTTTGTGGAGTTGTACGTCTTTTATTTGTATATGTATGAGATAACAACTAAAATGTCTAAATTAATTGTTTTTTATTGAGTGAATCTGTTTAACTGTTCATCCACAAATTCATTTGAATAACTATTGGGTTAACCATTTTTAATACAATTTGAAACAGCATAACGTGTTGGTTTTAATAAATTATTAATATTTTGTTAATATTATAATTTATTTAGTAATTATTAATAAATAACTGCCACTGCACATATTGAGCATACACATCAAAATGCACTATCCAAACTACAAATATTTTTTATTTATTTTATATATTTTCAAATAGTTTTTTAATAGTTTTTTAAAATAACATTACCTTTTTTAATCCTTTTTTTGTTAAAATTTCTTGTTATAAATATTTATTTTTGAGTCTTAGACCTTTTTATAATTATATAGTTTCTCATGATTAGATTAGAATTCAACTATGAAATAAGTTAACCATTTTTTATCTTTTATGTAAAATAAGTGGCTTATCTCTCAGTTGGTATCTTTCTTTCATTGTTCGAGTGTGCAGGCTTTTTCAGTTTTGTTCGATATTAATGTCATTTGTTTCATTTTTAATTATTCTTTAGTTATTTTAGCAATGTCATGGCTACAACAGACTGAACGGGGACATTCAAGCACTCCGAATAACAGCAATAAACAACCTGACTGCATTTGGCTTTACTGGATGTTTCACAGTAATGTATTTTGATACGCTGGGAATCACTGAATCAGAAATGTATTGTATTAAACTGTTTGAAAGAACAGATGAACAGAATTGAATTAGATTCCCATCAGTTGGTCTTTTAATGGGATAGTTCACCCAATAATCATAATTCTGTCTTTGTTTACCCTCATGCCATTCAAAACCTGTGGAACACAAAAAATATATTTTGAGAAATGTCTCAGCAGTTTTGTGTTCATACAATTGAACATACAATTGTAATTCATACAAGTTTAGAATGACATGAGGGTGAGAAAATAATCAACAGTGTTGTCTGGACCCTGACATGCAGTGATGACGTGTTTGTTTTATTTTAAAGAATGTGTCTACTCCTCACTATACGCCCTTCTCAAATTCTAACAAGATAATATTATTAATCTGTGTTTTGTCAGTGAAATATTAGTACCTCATAGCAATTATCACTTGTCATTGATAATATTACTTGTTGTCAGTACTGTTAAGATCACACAATCATCCTGTCAGTGTTCGTTGTATTCAGTGAGAAAGTAACACTGCTTTGTGTCATCATCCAGGTCTGTTAGGTCATATTGCCATGTAGTGCCATTAAAAAGTCTTTTTCAGATATTCAATGTGTTGTCATTCCGTGATCGCACCTGCTTGCATTGTAATAAATCAACGCTATCACGCTGCTTTCATAATTTCTAGCACTCAACGGATTTCAGTGACACAGCACATTGTAATCAGCCTTTAAAATGAATTCCTGTGAAAAATATACATCGTGATAAATAGATAAATAAATCTATATGTGCCTTTATATTTTTCTCTTATTCCTTGCTGCTTGCACAATCGATCAGTTCGAAATTGCTGCCCCTTAATTACGCACCGTATGTCTTGAAAAGCAAACATCCAATTTGTAAGAGGTCCTGTTGTTGTGACCTCTCTGACCTTTGAACCCTGACTTTCTGATGCTGACTCTGATTGGACGCCAGGGGTTATTTTAAAACCACCGGCTTCAAGGCTTGAATTTTTCTGTGTGTAGCTTAAATACTCGACGGATGATGCAATCCTATTATAATCACATCTGCTGTTTTGCATGGTGTTTTTTTACAGGCCTTCTGCTTTAATATAAGAACAGGTATTAAAGTATTAAATACGATTCAGTTTGTTATTTTGCAGTCAATTAGTGAAACTAGGAACACTGTTTTTTTTATTTATTTTGTCTATTTTGAACTTTTAGCTTAAAAATATGACAAAACGGCTAATATGACTAATATGATACATTGGGGTCTGACCTGCCATGAACTAGCCAATTAGCCAGGCTTTACGCTGCCTGTGGCCCAAGATACTGCAGAGAATAAGTGGTTTTGGAGAATGGATGAATGAACTTTGAAAAAGTTATGTCAAAACTATAAGAATATAGTGCTCGAATCAAAATATAGTAAAATGTATGTTACAAAAGAGCAGATAAGTTTATCCAAATATCAAATAATTTACTCACGCTTCCTGTCATATGTGTGTTTTGTCATGAGGTATGTGAAAGCCAATGAGATCACCAAAAACCAAAGTTACTGATGCATCACCAAATTTTTGTAGGTTTTATTGGATATGCAGTGTAGGGATCACTAAATAAGCTCAAATAATTAATAATTTCCTCATACAAATGTCTCATTTTTTATCAGAAAACGTTTATTGAGTAATTTTACTTATTTTAACGATGGATGTATGTGCTTTTTGAAGCTTATTTTTGGACAATATAAGAAGATAACGTGACATACAACAGAAAAAGTCATATAGGATGGCACGAGGGTGGTAAATTATGAGAGAAATTTTATACTTCGGTAAACTATTCTTTTACACAACACAAGACAAGACACTTTTGGATAATTCTTACATTATAAGATAACGTGGATTGTAAGGTTTTGTACAAATTTGTGAAGTTTATGTCAGCTTGAGTTCATGATTAAAGACTGAAAATTATACTGAAAAGTCTTTCTTATAAAAAACATGCATTTAATTATTATGCTGATTAAATCATTTGTAATGTAAAAATAATTAAAAATAGTAGTGTAGTCCTTGACTTTTGAACACTTTATACTACAGGATATCTGAAGTGAATAAAAAAAAATGAATGGCATTCTATACACACACACACATACAGTACATGGATGAAAATAATACCTTAAAACACACAGAGAAAGACAGTGTAATTGCACTTTCAGCACACAGGAGTTACTCTTTCAGCCCCATTACACAGTAAAGGCAGTTTTAGATGCATGTGTAAAGAACTGCATAGGAGAAATACAAGTTCTTACCAAACTTTGACTTTGCCTGTGAATTGCTGTCACTTTGTTTAGCACTTAATAGTTACAAAAATTGCCCTGTCTCAACTCACCTGTCACTTTTTACTTTCTGTTTTGAACTAAAATTTAAGATAAATATCGGCATTGGAATCTTGTTGTCTTGTAGCATGATCAGTTAGATCTGTGGAGCTGCACAGGTAGGGCTGGATCCACGGCTCCAGTTTTAATGTGAATCTCTGTGGAGGCTTCTTTTGTAATGAAGTATTGATGCAATGGTGCTGAGAAAAAAGCAGGTGATAATTGGATTCTGTTCTGGGCCCCGCTGCACAACCCAGCAACACGTGTTTTAATGAGGCTTTCTCGGTTCTCTCTCTCTTTCTCTCGGTGGATGTGTTATGAGCACCTCTGTTCTGACTCTCCCTCCATCAGCAGTGAGCTGGATGTGCTGTCGTCTTGTGGGTGTTTAGGTGAGCTTCATAGCAGACGAGCTGGAGGGAAACGCGAGTCATAATTTTACTTGCTTGTTCTCACTTGTCCAGAATATCTTGGGAATTGGGGATTGTTCATCTACATCCTGATTCATTAATATAATTATACAACAGCAAAGTTTTCATTTTATTTTCATTGACAAAACAGCATTGCAGTTTTTTTGCAGAAGTTGTACATCAATAACCAGTCAAAAGTTTAGACACAATTGACAAAAAAATTTCATTCATCCACCCAAAAATGTTACGGATTACAGCTATAAATATTTAATTGTATATACATTGTTTTTTGTTATTATAAACCTAGTTTATTATACATTCAGCTAGCTAAAAATAGTACAGCCCTGGTTCCGTCTGTGTCTACCCATAATCCCCTGCGACACTCTGTGAACACATACTGTATAGTCACAAAAAAAATGTTTTGTTCAAATAAGAGACTTGTAGTGCTTACGTCTTTTCATCTCCTGCCAAGCAGACAGGATTTTTGCTTTAGTCTTATATTGTCTTAATCCCCAGGCCTAATCCGACTCGTGTCAAGACTCTGCGGTCGCTGTGAGTCGAGGCTTGGCTGAACTGTGGGGTTTAACACTTAAGCATTAGAGTCTCTCTTCTCTCGGATCACTCTCTCTCAATACAGCAGGGGAGGAAAATCAGCAGTGGGTCGAGCGCTGGGGAGGCGAAAGACAGTAAAATGAGTGCCAAGCAGCATGTAATGGTGGTGTTTTTTCATTTGAAAGCCTAGGAATATGCTTATACACTTGTGAATGGGTTTCGGGATGTGAAAAGCAGAACGCTGTGAATGGATGTCTGGAGAAACACTTGGGGAAAGATTGTAAAGGATTTCCCTCACATAGACACAAATGTTTTCAAGTATTGTCATGTTGTAAAGGGAACAACAGGTATCAATCATATTAATCCATTAATAAATAATATTGACTATTAAATACAACACAGAACAGTTGCCGTGTAGATTGACATTCTAATTCTCTGCCATTAAGTTATCTTTAATGCACTGAAACCAAATATGGCACTTTTATTATATGGGATTGGAAAGTAATAAAGCGTAAGTTACAGTCCATTGCCCATAAACTCTAATGGACTTAATAAATGAATTAGATTCACTGTGTATCTGTAGAGTGCACATTTCAGTCACTGTAACAACGCCAGTTCTAGATTCTCTTTTTGTCTTTAAAAGCACCAAAAAATACAATTCTGTTTTATTTAGACTAGATTTTTCTCATGTAGGTTCAAATGTAGGGGCTGGTTGCATGCATCTGTTTTAGACTAGACTTACAAGTTAGTTGTCTTACATTGTCTTAAATAGTCCTATAAATGTCACTTTGTATTATGGAAATATAAAAATGTAAATCTTTTCCCCAAAAATATGTCATAGAGTGAGTTCATGAGACATGTGAGAACCATTGATGTTGCAGTGAACTTCAATTTGAGAGCTGTGTAAAGCTTTTTTATAAATCGATTGATGTCATAGTGAATAATTACTAAAATTAGGCCAATGCTGGCTTTGTAGATGTAGCACATGAGTCATAAATGACTACGTTTTGCCTTTTTTGAGCTTGACATACATGATAAAAAAGTGAAGATTCTTCACATTTTGGCTTTCTGTTATTCACAGAAAAACCGTACGTAGGTTTTAAACGAGGGTATAGTTTTTATCTTTTTGGTGAACTGTTTTTTCAAGGAAACGCAGCCGAATCTGACTAAAAAGTACTGAAAAAACGAAACATTATAGTTGTCATCATTTTTCTCTTTATGTATTATTACATAAAGATTATTATTAATTATTAATGGGAAAAACCTGCACAGTAAATGCCACATGCATCTTGGCATTTACACTGCAGTTTTGTTTGGGCAAGCGTGAGACTGAACGAGAATTTAAAAGAACACGCACACAGTTTACTTTTTCTTTCAGTATATGTTGAGTCATCTCTTACGTGTGCAAACGTTACACTGAGCTTTTCAATACTCTTGTTGACCTTCTTAACTAAAAAAAAGCATTTCTCGCCACCTCCTTTAGTGTATTCACAAATGTAAGCTTAAGCCTACGACCTGCTTTTCTTAAGTATGCTGTTGTTAGTGATTCACAAATGACAGTGATTGGTTGAGTTACACCAAGATAAATATCACGTTAAAAGTGCTTTGCTGATGTACTGTGAAGGATTGTGAGGAGATCCCGTGCTATTTGAAAAGTTACCCGTCACGGGTACATGCACAAACACAATGACACCATATAAAAACAAACTAGATGGATTGTTTGTGTGGATTTTTAAAAGAGAAGTGGCAGAGAATAGGCATTGTTTACTGGAAATACACAGATGATGTTGTTTCTTTAGCGCTTTAGTATAAGTTTTGGCCGCAGGCGTTCAGTTGTGTCTGAGGAAATCTTTTGTGTTTCATAAAATTCACGAATCAATCACTCGCGCATAATTTGACACGTTTTGAACAATCCTTTAAATAAATAACTAGACATAACACAGAAAAGCAAGTGCTATATACAGTTCTGTTTGTGAATATTTTGTCTTCTCAGTGCTTATTATATCAGAATTATAAACTTCTCAAGCACTTAGACATCCAGATGTGATATCAAATTTAGCCAATCAGAAAAGAACTGGCAAAATCAGCCAAACCAGCCATGCATTATTACTTTCAATACAGACAAGTGGATACTTCACACAATTGTAAAATTGTATTCTGCAACTACATTTTTTAGGGGGTTGTGTTTGTGCCATTACCAAATCTGCATAATTCCTCTAGCGAATCATGTGCTGAAACAACGCAGACGTGCGTGCGAATAAGCAAGACTATCTCCGGGTGCAATTCACTTTTAATTTCCCTCTCCGTGCTTAAGCGGTTCTCAGGCTCAGAGACTGCAGGGGTTCAGAAAGCCAGCGGTCCGGATCCATCATGAGAAGTTCTCCTTGTGAAGTGCTGACTCAGAGCACCTAAGCCTATAAGTACTTGATTGAATCCAGCCATTATTACACAGTTTCAAAGAAAGACCTCCATCCTGCTGAGGACACACCGGCAATGTTGTATTTTACTGCTGCTGTCCTGTTTTATTCCAGCGGGATTGAATCGGGGGTTAAAAGGATGCTTTATGGTGTAAATGAGAAGGCTGTTTATTATTTTTGTAAAGAATGGCCTTAAAGAGCCCTTGAAACGTCCAAAGGGCGGATTGACAGGCACAGTTTTTTCTTTCTCCGTTGATGTATTTCAAATAGTGTTAAAAGAGGACGTTGGGTTGGGATATATTGAAGATTCAGTCCTTTTATTTATTTATTTTATTAAATAGCCAATAAAATGTAATTTCATGTCACAGTCATGAAGCATGATTTGCTAGTCGGCTGCAGGCCGTTTTAGGTGGGGCGACGTTTTCATGTTAGAGAGCATTTGATCTATGTGGTGCATGATGAGTCATTCATATTTTTGATCTATTAGCTTGTAAGAGAAAGACTGTACATTTAAAATGCATATATCTGCTAAAGGTTCATCTTCTCAATTTTTTGAAGTACATTACCATATAGATGATTTCAAGGCTAATAGATACAAATTCCAATTTTGATTTCATGAGCACCCAAAAGTCAGTCACTCACTCTCATGTCAATCCAAACCTGTATGACTTTCTTCTTTGGCATAAAAAATGGAGCGCCATAGTACCACATACCCCAACCCTTAAAAATTATAATAAAAATGTTTTGCAAAGGTGAATTTATGTGTAGGACTTTGCCTTTCATAAGCAAACAAATACAAACACTAATGAGCTAAGATTAAACTTATTTAAAGTTTATTTAAAGTTGATCTTTCTTATCATCCACTTACCATACTACAATAACTGTTTAACTGTGATTGATATACTGATATACTCCTGATGCTGCTTAATTATATCTTGAGTTATGTGGTCATTTGCTTGCATTTTGTTGACATTTTTGGCACAATCCCTCATTCATTTCTGATAACAAATATAACAATAACAAATAAATTCAAATTGAAAATACGTTATCAATGTGCATTTAAAGCAGCTCGATTTGCTTTTGAAGTTTTGTACCACATCAACAATGTTAACAAATCAATCAGACTATCATGCACCGACAATTTAGTGATGAATTGTAAAATCTCAAAACCTCAAAGTCTGAAACCAAGAGAAGACAGAGTCCGGTCTCGAGTACTACAACGCTAGTATATTTATCACACCATGTCTGACATAAGCTTGTCTATGTCCAACCACTAACACTGACATCTTTTCATGTTCAAAATTCCTTTCATGTTTCATGAAGTTCCATAGGTTGTATGAAGACTTTTTTAGTAAGGTATTTATTTTGAATAGTCATGTATTGCTTTTAAGTAGAGAAACAATTCATTTTTGTCATTTCACACATATCAAACTGCTGTCTGGAGGGAATACGTCATGTACAGGAAATTTTACAGCTGCCTTTGATGGCTCAATTCAGTACTGAAATTGTCATAAAGAATATTATTAAACATGAAATTATTCATGAAAGCCAAATGATTGTGATGTTTTTCCCACAGAGACCTTCCCGAGGGGTGATCCAGAGAGCATTTCTCTCCAGACTGCATGTTTAGCACCCTGTACCAGCGAAAAACAGAGAAGCAGAGTATGTGTGATAATGGACTTCTCATGTTCTCTTGGCTGGCTGTCTCCACTCAGTTGAGGCGGGTCCATGACGGGCGTGCTAAAGTATTTAAACTGCTTTCCACTGGTCCTTACTTCATCACCGCTGGCAACAGAGCGCTGTTGCCACGGTGACAGATGTGCAGTAATGAAGCCCGTTTTTGGAATCCTTATTCTTCCACCAGGCCCGATTTCAGAGAAAGAAACATAATTGGTGACAGATGTGGACACTTGACACAGGCACCTATTACTTCATGTGGAGGTTTCTGATACTTTAAAACATATCTTGTACTTGATATTGACTATTTTATATTAAATGTGTGATGTTAACGTGTATACCACCCTTAACTGAATTTTACCTGGGCGGAAGTAGTTTATACTCAAATGTGCAAATGAGATTGTATACATTTATTCTAAATAACATTTGAAAATTTTGAATATTAATTATTTATTATAATAATTATATGAATATTTAGACTGAACACATTGTTTTGCAGCATTAAGTTTTTGTATACATATTTTAATACATGTTTCCTACAAATGTATTGAGAAAGTGAATGTGCATACATATATATATATATATATTCATATTTGGAAAGTAATCAATTTTTTATTGCGCAAATCATAATGGAGCACAAAATGGGACAAACATACAAATTTCTAAACTGTGTAAAATATTTTTTGTCACTAGAAAAACTGTAGATTATTCATTGATATTGGCTATTTTTTGTAGCAATATTGTATTAAATTTGTATGATTTGAATGCGTTCCCCCACCCTTAAACTTAAAAAGTAGTTTGCACTAAAATGTACAAATGAGATTGATCGAATTCATACAGATTAGTCACTTCGTGAACAGTTGCCGCGAGATTGTGTTGCATTATTACTTCTCGGACAAAACAGCATCTCAAGACAGAGAAAAGACACTTAAGAATAAGCATACAGAACATCTAATCTGCATTTGTATTAACTTACCATCACAATCTTATGAGAAATCTTATGTATTTTACGAGGTGACTAATTTCTTACGTTTTAGTACAATTTGCCTCCCGCCCATTAATGTTAGGGCTAGGGCTGGGGTTAGGGGAGAGCCTTTATCATTACTTTCTTTCTAATAATCGTATGTTTTTGTATGTTTTACGTCGTACGAATTCATACAAATTTGCCAACTCATAAAATACCTACACATGAGATCAGGTAGGATTTATTGTCCCCATGGGTGTGTTGTCCTCATCTCTGGTCTGAAAGAGTGAGATGGACTTTGTAGATTAAGACAGGATTCACAGTGTGACAGATGGCATAATCTCGCATATTATTCAAATGACCTTGAATTCTCGCGTTGATGCCTCTCTTTCTACACTGCCATAAATCCTTCATAATCACTAATTGACTTATTTTAGCTCGGGGAGTTGCTAGATCATTCTTTTATATTCACAACAGTCCTCCAGCTATTTCCTTCCAAGTAACCATTTAGAGATTTTGTGCAACAAATATGTCAGGAAGTGGATTTATAATGCAGTATAAGGTCAGCTCCATTAGCAAAATGTCTCTCTCTCTCCTTTGTTTTGTTGGTCTTTTTCTGGGTCTGTCGCCTCTATGTGCCCATCTGTGTTGGACAGACAGTAGGCAGAGAGTCGCCGCCGGCTTCCTCGTATGAAAAGCCTGAACAAAAGTTTCAGCGTTTAGTGCGGGCAGGCGGAAAACTAACAAACCTAGCTCCTAATGCACCGCTCATTGTCTCCGCTTGCTTGACTGCTCGCTCTGTCATGAGCAAGATGGGTCAACCAAAAGAAAACATCAAGTGCAGGAAGAAACTAGGGCAGAAGTTAGCCTTAACAAGACTACATAGACAATTTAATTCAATTTTTGGCTTTCCTGAATGGCATATTATAAATACACAAGACAGATTGTATATTGTGAGAATTACTTGAGCAAGCTGCACAAAGGTAAAGATTATAATTCTTTATCTAATGCTAAAACTCATGTTTGGTTGAAATCATCCTACAAATGGCTTTCTCACACTTGTCTTTACATATTAAGCTGCGATAGAAGGCGTTTCTACATGTAAAAGTGACATACTTCACCTTTAAAAACTAAACCAACTAGTCATGTAACTAACAGTTTAACTTTTGTCACTAGATTTATCACAGGAACAGTCCCCCGAAGCAATCTGAATCATTTAACAGCACAATGGTGATGACTAATAGATCAAAGATCCTGTGTGAAATGACGACCTTTCGCTTACCAGCCCAGATCTTTTCACCTCCGGGCTGTTTTACCACATACTGAAACCAAACTCCAAATTTGTTAATAAGACCTATAACCTGATACCTATAATCTGTTGAAAACTGAAATATTTCTCATGATCTTAAATATCTGTCATCTGATGCTTGAATATTTGAATTGATTTTGTAGACAAACTTTGTGCTTTTCTTTCTTTCTACTACTATTTTTTAATTATCTCTTTTAATAATCTCTTTTAATTATATATGTAACATTTTGGTATAAAACTAGTTGTTGTTGAAAGTGCTCTAAATAAATTGATCATCCCAATTTTGGCAAATTTGTCTTAGGTTTTCAGTTCAGTGTACTCAGGCATGAGCAGCATAGGGCAAAAAAAGTTAAATAATTTTCACTTGGCTTGAAAAAAAATAATAAAAATGTTTATCTTTTTGCATAATGTAAATGACAAGCTTTTAAATCAACCCACAATCTAGACTTCAGTAATGTAACTGTACTTCAGTCTACTGACCTGAGGTTAGACTTCGTATTGGGCGTGTCTACAGTCACAGCCATTTGTTAACGGAGGTCTTTTGTCATGTGATTGACAGCGTAATGTCAGTGTAAATATAAACCACATTACTAGAAGTACAGAAATGTAAACTTTCTGTAACATAATCCTGTTTTTCACCTAAAATTCTGAAACTAAGTCACATGACAAATGTTGCCTGAGTCAAAGCCACTCAACTGGTCTGTACAAGTATGTCCACATACTGTAGCATAAAATATTCAGTCAGATGTGAGAATTTTGTAATATATTATAATATCAATATCACCCTCTTGTATGTTTATTCTTATTTGTACTTCATTTAAAACAATTAATTTAGCGCCTTGTCTTAATTGAAAGTTAATTTAAATTTAATTTCATAATGTTAAACTTACTTGAATTTGTAAAAAACTTCATCAGTATCTGTTGGGACTACATGAATAAATTTTAATGATATTGTATAAAACAGGGCATTAGATCTGTAGTTCCCAGCATGCTTTAAATGCGACATAATTAGGAGATTCTTATTTTATGAATTTTAGTGTTAGTGTTTAATGTTTATTTATCTTTGATATTTAGAGTTTTGTGTTAATGCTGAAGAGTAGTGTTGTGGTGAGCTTGTGTAATGACTTGTTTCATTTAATGAGCAGTAACACAGTTACTGCCAGTTGAATCCAGTCTCTTCTTCTTATTCATCTTGTGTGTCATGTATAATGATTGTCTTATACAGTATGTGTTACTTCTAATTAGTATGAATTCAGCAACCAATTATAATCATTATTAATTATTATTAATTATGTGTTGTACAGACCTTAATTAATTGTATGGAAAAAAAAGTTTATGGTAATCTTTGAGTGTAACTTAACACAAAAAATAATAACAGAAATAATGTAGGAAAAGAAAATACACAAAGCATATCAGTCTTAAAATACAACAGGAAAGCTGATATTCACATGAGTTTTTCCTTCTTTTGCATTATTGACGGCATGTACTCGGGTTGCTATGAACTCCAGAAAGAAATGCACAAAAATTGAAGATCAACATGATTTCAAAAGCATCTTGTGTGCATCAAGGGAAGCAAGGCAATCATTTTTGTTTATTTACATCATAAGTGTCATCTTAGACCCTTGAACATATGCATGCATTCCCATTCAAATAAAACGTTTATGCAAAGAACTTTTATTTTATGCAAAAGTTCAGCCTAAAATATCAGCCCTAAAGACACAATACAGTTAATACATTTTGTCTGTGTGTTAAATTTCAGGGTCTCCACATTTTCGTGTATATACGGTCACAAAATTTGCTTTTAAAATGCTTAATATTTTCCTGTACACTGCACAGAACTTTATTAATCCATTCTCTAGAGTAATATTGTCCCTAACAAGTAGTAAGTAAATCATGCTGTGCAGCCTGTTATTTGTAAAAATGAGATAAATGTGGCAATCATACACGGGATGGGTATTAAAAGATCTTAACTCGACTACGCCACCCCAGGGGCATTACTGGGGATCACCCTGACTCAATGCTCACAGGTTCTGTTGAGTGAAGGAAAACGACGAGACATAGGTTTAGACAAATTAGAAAATCACTTTATTCATTACAAATGTTAAAACGTACTTCATTTAAAACAATCACAAACAAACAAGAATTGAGGCTGGCATACACAATCCTTTTCTGGGAGGAACCACAGCACCCCTCTACCTAAAAAAAAGGATAAAGAAACAAAACCATGTGCACACACACAAATGAGCAACACTGCAGTGACCAAGAAACACCACCACAAAATGAAGGAGATGAGCCTGGGTCCTCCTGCCACCCCAATTCTAGTGACAAACACACAAAAAATAAACAAACGTTAACAAAAGTACATACGCACACTCCAACTGCCTTTGAGGTGCTAACATAGAAGACTTTGATCCGAGGCTGTGCTAAGAGCACAAGCCAACGCGAAGATCAATGGGTTTGTACCCCAACAGCCGGCCACATAGGCAGGTTGGCTACACAAATACATCAAATAATCACTACACAACATACATAAGAATATAGAGAAAATTAGAAATACTACAACTCGGCAAAACAAAAACATTCTACAAATAAATCAAAACAACAAAAAAACAAAACTATAAAAAAATTAAGTAATACAACTCGGCAAAACAAAAGCATAACGAATAAACAAAAGCAACCGCAAATCCGGGATGATAATCAGTTAATCACAAACACACCATACGCATTCAATATGGCATTTAACCCGAAATGATTTTGCTACAAATAAATCAAAACAACAAAAAATAAAGAGAAAGAAGAGGCTGAGAAAGAGGCCGAGAAAGAGGCCGAGAAAGAGGCTGGCAGCACAGGAACAATTGGTCAATCACTGATTAATCCGAAGTGAAACCCGAGGGTTAGGTTACATCTGGCAAGAGAAACTCACCATACAGGAGAATGTTTAACTGCTACAGGGAAAACAGGAATGTGTCCGCGATTAATATGACTGCCAGCAACCAAACTCCTCAACACAGACAAGAAACCCATCAAAGCAGAAACGAAAACCGAGCTCATCAAGTGATTTCATGAAGCCTTTAAAGAGATTTTAAAAGTTGAGGAGGTGGCATCTTGATATCTGAAGTTGGACGGTTCCCTCGTGTAAAACAATACGCCTATGAGAGCATGCCGAATGGTTACAGTTAATTAAAGATATAAGGTATTCTTACAATATGCACACCAGCAAGCAGCTCCTATTGAGGATGCAATTTATTTAATAAATAAAAATTTTCAGCCTTTTAAAAACTTTTGTAGGACGCCCGATGCTAGACAATTATCAATGACCAACTGTGCAAAGTGAATGTTTCTGTTAGATGTCTAATATGAACCAAACCTCCACAGACAAGAAACCCATCAAAGCAGAAACGAAAACCAGC
This sequence comes from Beaufortia kweichowensis, assembly GCA_019155185.1. Taxonomy (NCBI): domain Eukaryota; kingdom Metazoa; phylum Chordata; class Actinopteri; order Cypriniformes; family Gastromyzontidae; genus Beaufortia; species Beaufortia kweichowensis. The sequence goes on from CM032809.1 coordinate 10,918,212, forward strand.
TCATCACTGATTTTGGAGCCGATTTTAAAAGTTGAGGAGGTGGCATCTTGGAAAACAACTGGGCTGGTAAACACAGCCAATTAAAGATATAAGATGGAAAGGGAGAGATTAGGATGCAATTAGGCATAATTACTTCAGCATTGTTTTGTAGGACGCACGAGCTGTGAAATGACCAACTGCTTTCTCTGTTAGATGTCTAACTGAACCCTGCGTGGTCACACACACTGATCTCATGTGCAGTTCTCAATCACTGCCTCTCTCGCCCACTCTCTCTCTCTCTCCTCCATTAATTTCACTCTTGAGGAAAGCTTTCTCTTACTTTTCCCAAAAGAACATTCACATTTTTTTGGGTGTACTGCCACTTTTCCTGTTTTTGTTTGCAAAGGTGTCTTAAACAACAGTGTGTAAAAAGTTAGCAGCACGCCAGAAAGAAAAGTGAATTTATTTTGATTTGTTGTTGATTTTGTTAAGCAAACACATCCTGGTGCTCCTATAGGATTTCATAAGACAGGGTCATTGATCATGTTATTTTAACACGCATTCGAGTTTTACCTGCCTATGAACAGAGAGGGGATTTAATTATGAATTACAGCGTTGTAAATATAAACCTGCTTGCTTTGAATAAGGCATTCATCTTGGAAAAAACATATCAAAAGAAGTGACTGAATCTCGTTCAGATATCTGCAGCCCATTTTTTCAGGCCGGAAATTTCTGACGGGGTTCACTTTGATAAAAAAAGAAATCTGTAGTTGATGGAGTGAGGAAAAAGAAAAGCAATCACTCTTTCATATTCCTCCATTTGTGTGTCGGCTTTGCTTTCCAATCCATCCTAATGCAATAACACTCCAGTCAGAGAGGATACAGTGTCCGTCTGCTGTCTGAGTGGAATAAAGCTCATGATACTATTCATCTTTGTTTATGATTCAGATTGTTTACTTGCTCACCCTTTCCTGCTTATTGATGCTGGTGGCCCAGTGCATGATGGGAAGTCTGTCACATGGTGGAGGCAGATCAACAGTCTGCATCTCATCCCGCTGGCCTTCAGACAATAGTGTGAAACACAGTTTTCCTAGAGAAAAAGAAAGATAGTAAGCCAGAGAGAGATGAATTTGCAGAGAGAGGTCATACTCTCTTCTTTTCTCCTATTGTCTATCTTTAAATCTTGCTCGGCTCAGTGAGATTGCCATGTGGTGTTGATTGGCATCACACTGTCAGATCACACTGAAAAAGAGGTCTTGTATCAGCTCTGTATTGTGATCTCAACCTGGTTTCTTACTGTCTGTGTCCATCATAGCAGACAAATACGAACACCCTGTTTGAAATGAACAAATAAGTCATATAAATGTTCATAGAAGTTGAAGTATAAGTTTTTTTTACTCCTGTTTTTGAGGAATAGTTCATCCAAATATGAAATTCTCTCATAATTTATTCCCTCTTATATCATCTCAGATGTATAACTTCCTTTCCTAGTAGTTTTATATTAATATACCATGATGTTATCTTCTCATAGGGTATAGAATAGTGAAGCACATCTAAGGCTGTGCTGATAAAAACGATATCATATCGAATCGCGATAAAATATATGTCGATAACGATGATAAGCTCTAGGTATTTTTTTTCTCGATATGGATTAATATAAGAGCCAATCACACAGCAGAAATATGCGACAACAGCCAATCATGGTGCAGCTTTTAACATTCACGTCAAAGAACAAAGTCAATTTCCTACGGCACTTTGCAAAGCAAACTCGGCACGAGGATGACAAAAATAAGTGGAAACAGCGACCAAAGTGAAACTAACCTCGAGTTATTATCCAAAAATGATGAAATTGGCGACAAAAAAACTATACTTTAAAATGTAATTAATGAACCCTCAAATTTTCATGGCTTCAGTCATAGTTGGGATACTCTTTTAAAGCTGCCAGCATTAACAGTTTATATATCGAAATATATATCGTTATCGATCAATATGGGAAAAAATTATCGAGTTTACATTTCTGCCATATCGCCCAGCCCTAAGCACATCCATCCATCCTTAAAGTAATCCAAATCCAATAAATGTATTCTAAAGTGAAACAATTAATATTTTGAGTGATTTGTATGTTGTGTATCCATGGAAATATAAAGATTGGTGTACTAAATTTAAATGTGGTGGCACGTCGATAACTTCAAATCTCTTTGGTTCTCGCATAACTTGTAACTAGTTGTCATATCTGTGATTCGTCACAAGAGATTTAAGCTTATATACTGTTTGCCATATGTGAGCAAGAAGGTACGAGACGATGTGCTTTATTAAGAATAAAACACAACTATTGACCAATCAGAATCAAGCACTGAAACTAAACATTTCATAATCGAATTTAGCACCGATACATGTCATATATGTGTTCCTTGGGATTCAAACCCATGACTTTAACGTTTCTCAATAATGTTCACATTGTTCTTCCAAGTGAGCCTCAGGAAGAATATTTTAATACCAAATTGAGTACATGTGTTCAATACACTACATTTACAGTATAAATTCAAATGACTGAGATACACAAATGTATAATCTTTATAAAACAAGGAGAGTATCAGCACCAATTCTCTACTTCCAGCACCGGCAATAATCACTAGATTTTATCAAATAATTGAAGGGACAGCAGTAAAACAGTACAGGGTTGTGTTTTGGTTTGTAGCAGTCTCACAGTCTCCGGGGACTGACTGTGTTTTCAGCGGCGTGTCGCTGCAGTCACCCCTATTTGACTTTTGTCAAGCCTAGTGCTGGATGAACAGACCAGAAAGTGTGTAAAGAAGCGAGCGGTGAGGAAGGGAGGCTGGATGCAGTCAACTTAGCATCTGATTGACACATCCGTGCAATCCGGGCCGTTCAAAGGGAATGCATTAGCCTGCCTCTGCTCAGTTAGGGGGCATCCCTACATCGAAACAGATAACAGCTCTACGAATCACTTTCCAAAAGTAAAAAAAGCAGCGAGGAAAATGTTCGTGCGGTGAGGTGTTTACAGATGTGACTAGATGTGCTTTTTGTAATTGACGTAGTATTAAAGAGAAACCGTACAGCGTTTAATTTCTGCCGTTTCTATCTACAAACTCAGACTGACCTCAATATGTCCCGAGCCCTTTGATAAAAATACTTTTTCAACACGTCGGTTATTCCTTAGAGATACTCTATTTATAGCAACGGTTAAAAAACACTGGCATATCTTAGTATGACATCACGTTATCATGAAATATCTCGCAGGCCTATGTGCAACATTCGCGTGAATGCGTGCAACGCGCGTGAAGAGATTTTTGATTGCCGAGCGCACTTGGTGGTTGGTTTTGAAGTACAAAGCGTGTCTTCTCAAACGTTAAATCGAGAGTTTTCGGCACCAAAGCAAGATCTGACTTGAAGTTTTTTCCCAGTCTATTTCATTGCCTTGTGAATGTCTTCAGAAACGCCTTCTTTAGGCTAGCAGCTAGCAAGTTATGCAAATAATGGTAATGGGATCCCACAGCAGCTTTTTTTGTCTCTCCAACAAAAGCGAACGTAATACTTACACTAATGGACTTACTTAAACAGTCCTGGTTCAAGTGTTTGCATAATAAAATTAGAAAAGCGCTAATCGATCGGCCCCAGATCGCTATCAGCCGATATTTGCCGTAAACCTGTTATCAGAGATCGGAGCATCAGGCCTAAATTTAAGACATTAAGACATTTTTTCCTTTCAGCATGACAGAGACAGCAGCCACTGGAGAGATGCTAATAGCCTGTGAACATAGTTCAAATGCTGTTTTATTTTTAAAAATATAATGATTTATTGTGAATGAATTGTAACTTGTCATTTTCAGGGTTAAATATTATAATTTTGTTGAATCGCTGCATTAGTTCTGCATGGTACAGGATACATCTAAATGACATTGAGTATATACAGTTCGGTCAAAAGTTTAGACAAAAGTTTTTACAAAAATGTTTCTCATGATGTTAAAAATCAATGTTTGAAATGAATTTTGTAGACAAAAATGTCTCAACAGTCTTTAAATTTTAAATTAAAAATATATTTTTTATAGATTACTTGAACCAAAAAATGAATAAGAGCAGCCAATAACAGCCCAATAAGAGTTCATAGATAGAAAGTCCTTCTATCTATGACTTCAAGAAACTACATGATGAAATGCCAAAAGTATAATTTTACAAATATAAATATATATTTAAATAATATTGTTCATTGACTTGGTAGCAGCCTTTTAAAACATTACCAGTTAATATCAGCTTCAATATTTCTTACCATTATACAGGAAAATTCACTAAACTGTGTTTTCAGCATAAAATCACACATCTTAATTACTATCCACATGCAATCTAGTACATCACTGAGGCGTGTGTATTTAAAGTCATTGTTTTAGACTATTATACATTGGCATCGGGTGCTAAACTGACGCAGATGGCCTGTGCAAATAAACTACACTATTAGTGCATGCAGTTCATTCTTGGTAAATTACCCCCTTAATGTCATATTTTTCTGTAGATCTATCCAGATCTTGTTCTTTTTATAGATTTATTCTGGTAGAGATGTAATGGCAAGGTCGCATTGATCAAACACGTTGTCTTCCAGCTGCACCTTTGCACCTGTTTTGCATTTTAATGAAAGACATCAGGCTCTTCTGTCTCTCAACAGTACTTCTTATAAAAGAGAATCATTTCCCAATATATGTGCATGCAAACTCAATTTTTCAACTCTCTTTATTTCTTGTATTTGATTCTTGGGACTATGAACTGTATACTGCATAATGTTTAGCATCTTTTGTCAGATGCACAGTTTAGAGCATGTTATATTTGCTAATGCAAATCTGGAGGGTGATTCAAAGAATAAAATTTGACAATTTTTATCACAATAAACATAGTAAAATAGTAAAAGTAAAATGTTAATTATGTTAATATTATTTTAAATATCATTTTTAATATTTATTACTAAATATAAAAATATTGCTTTATATTATTAAACAGTAATTTAATAATATTATTCAAAAATGCAAAGATTAAAAAGATTAAAACATCTCAAATAAAAAAGTACTTTGAATGATGCATTTTCATGTGTATGCTCAATATGTGCAGTGAAGACCCGAAACACACTACATAAAGGAGTTTTGTAATGGTTTTAATGGAAAACAGCTGATGGTTTATAACTGTACTTATAATGGAAACATTAGAATTTATATTGTGTTATAGTTAAAAATTACTAAAACTTCTTCATTACTCATTGCTCTGTTCCAATGGGTTTCCTAAGCATGACCTCAAGCTAAAGTAATAATAAAAAAACTCATATCACAATACAAAACTTAAAATTTGGTTCAAGAAGTTATCTTAGTAGGCAGCAGCAAATAAGATGACAGCTTTTTTTAACACTTTAAATTGGGATTTTGTCTCGAAATGCTCTTTTGGTAGATAGCTCATTAGGTTTTGGAAGGGAGCATCTGTGATACTTAGCTTCTCTATTTCCATTTTTCTCTTTTGCCTCTCAATTCATTACTTGTGTCTTCTCAAGTAGGTAAAGTCACGACCCTGTGCAGGCAGCAAAACAAACAGCACTGTCAGATGACAGAGATTTATTGCTTACATATTGCAGGGTGGCTGGAATCGACACAGGGCTACAAAACTGGATTTTCAGCCCACGTACAGTTTGAGGACACGTCAAATTTTGTTAAACTAACACATTTCGTCAAGTTTAAAGTAAATTTAGGCTTGTCCTGCATGAGAACCTTTGATCCGTGTCCACGCATCTTTCTGCTTTTGTCTGTACGGCTCATTTGCTTATTAGCAGCGACTACATGTGCTGAAAGCTGCATCTGACAGGCTTTCCGGCTTCCTTCAGGGTGTGATTGTAGTAATTCCACAGTCTTGACAGGTACAGTATTCATCATATCTCATACATCTACCTCACGGCCTCTCTTGTCTCTGCTAATTGTAGGGAAGACGTTTGCTAAATTAGTCTTGTACATATGTAGCAATGATGGTGAGATGTTAATGAAGATGAAGCTAGCAGATGGTTATCTGTGCTCACATATGTGCTGTTAATATTAAAAGAAGCAAAATAACCAGAAAAAATATTGAAAGCTGATAAAAGTATCTGTTTTTTTACAGAGTTCAGTTTCACAGCACTTACACATTATCATCCTTTTGTCGTTTTAATTGCTTCAATTGTTCGCCTCATTTCTAAGTCGCTTTGGATAAAAACATCTGCTAAATAGTTAAATGTAGTTCAGCACACTTGGCTTAATGAGGTAAAACTAGGGAATTGAAATACTTGGTTGTTAGCTCTCATTATAATGTATGACTGTAAATATAGATGTAAGACACAATCTCACAGCAGTTTGTAACTATTTTTAAGGCTAAATCATATGAATTTGTAAGATCTACTTTCAGTTTAGTGACAGGTTTGGGGTGGAGCTTATTGCTTTTCTCTAATAGGCGTACGTTCCTGTCTGATTTACTTTGTATGGATTCATTTTAATTTGCTACCTTGTTAGAAATCAGTCTGGATAGATGTAAAGATATGAGAATAGAATAAAAACGTCCAATTCCAGCATTATGGACATAAATGCAAGATCAACTCAATGCTTTACTGAAAAAATCCAGGCATTAGGCAAACAGTCAACCATATGGACTGCAATTTTGTTAATGAATCATATTCTTCTTGATCAATCCTATATTATAGTTAATGTTTTTTAACGTGATATATCTGTCTTTTTAAACCATGCTGATTTTAATATAGATACACTGTGAGATGATTTTTGTATACATAATTTCAAAAGGTTCTTATTTATTGATAAACTTTATATTGTTATATGAGATATTTTGTTTGTAAGCATTTTTTTGGTGTGGTTGACCATGTGATCTAGAGTCATGTGACCATCTAAATTAAGATGGCTCCCACCTAGAGTTGTGCTATGTTGGGCATTGACAAAGGTCAGAATGTGACTGAAACGTTTGCCTTGTGCTTTTTTTTTTTTTTACTAAAATATTGAGTTTATCTTGCATTTTCTTATTTTTTTCTTCAAAGTATCTCATTATTTGGAACTTTTGTCTACACACATCATTTGGATCAGTTTAAAGGTGCAGTGAAATATTTATTTTTTGAGATATAATATATATTATAGATATGTTCTAGGAGTCCAGACTTATATCACAGTTATCTATTTTAAAAAATGTACATTTACATGCATTGTGGATGTGACAAAAAAAGAGCACATGTTTTTGAGATGCAACATAGGATTTCTGTTAATTAAATATGCACAAACTAGAAGCAATAATACCCAACAAATGGAGAACAGATGACTCTTCAAACAACATTAAATAGTTATTTTAGTTTAATTGTCATGTGCCTAATAATGAGGAATATGGATTGTTATGGACGTGACTAATTCTGAAAACATCAGCATTTGACCATGGGTAACAACACAAATGCAAGTGCGATATTGTTTTAATACAACATTTCAATTTATAAAACTTAAGTCAAATAACATGCACAACAGAGGTGGTAATACAGGTGATACCATGATGTACAGTATAGTAACCAGTTAAAGATTTGGATCAGTGATATGTCACTTTAATAATCCCTTGGGTTGGTTTATGGCCGACTACTAGCTGTTGATAAAACAATCAACACCTTAAAATGTGTGCCAATCAATCAGAATCAAGGATTTAACAACACTGCAATGTGTATTGAGAAATGTAAAATCCCTAGGCTTTTACGGCTGAATGCATGCAAATGTGTGCTTGTACGTGAATAACTAATGAATATAGAGTACTGAAGTGAAGGTGTTTGTTTATTTGCAGAAAGAAATGGGTGTTCACCACTCACAAAATTGGTCACGCTGTCATGCATAAAAGTTTATTGCATCCATCTCCCAAATTAGGTTTTTGCCGCCTTCTAATTTCACGTTGCAATAGACGTCGAAAACGTGTTGCATGTAACATATTGTAGTGTCAAATATATTGCTTAGGCTGTGATTTTGGACGTGTTTGCCAGTTAACATTTTGCAGTAATTAGCAGGAATCTGGAGCGGTGAATTAAAGGAGGTGTTCGGTAGAAAGAAGCATCTGTTAAGACTTAATCATATTTGATCTATTCTTGGAGATGTCTAATCTGTGACAGATATGCAGATTTATTAAGACAGATCAACAACCATCAACTATATGTGTGCTGGAGATTGATCGATTGATCGTTTCAGCGAATATACAATTTTTTTTGTTGTTTAACATATGCATATTTATATGATACCATAACTCACTGTCTGAGGGAAGAAATAACTCTTTTAAAAAGGCATTACAAGAATCTGAACATCACAAAAACATTTTATGCTCCTCAATAACGGTGTTAAAGCTGCAATCTTTAACTTTTTTGTTAAAAGTAAACAAAAATCAGTTATTGAGAATACATACAGTAAACAATTAGTATTTGAAACTGTCCTTTCCCCGATTTACAATGATATCACACATTCGCTGGTTTATTTTTAACCCATGGGTGGATCAACCGTTGGGTTATAAATGAACCTATGCTGGGTTGTTGTTGACCAAAATGTTAATTTACATCAGTGGTTGGGTTTGTCTCCTTTTAAACCAGAATTTACACTGTTGGGTCCGATTTTACAGGTAATGTCAGTTTGAGGTCATTTCAATTCATGTAAAAATAATTACACAAAGTAACCTGCAATTCATGTTTCAAACAGAGATGGGTCAAAAGTTATGATTGCAGACTTAACAAATTTTTATATTTTGTATTCCCATAAAAAAAAGCTACATGATGTAAGCTATATGACTGTAAGTTGACTACAGTATTTAGATGCATAAAAAATCCACATGTGGGAGGCTTTTGATTTCAACCTTTGTCTCTGCTCAATCAAAGAAGCATACCGGCACTCAGACTAACCTTTAGTGATACGTTTTGTGTATAGCATGATGGGAAATCAGCGCGTTTAGAAGAAGGGACAAGGTATTTTTTTATACGAGCATTGACCTTTTCAAGTTTCTGTTGTTGTTTTGTGTACCGCTGATTTTTCTCTGACAGCGGCAAGGCATGCGGAGAGATTTCTTTTCTTGGAAAACAAGACTGTAGCATTGGAGAGGTAGACCGTATGACTAATTCTCTCTTCAGGGGGACACGTAAATGAAGTCTCTGCCAAACTGTTACCTTCAGAACTGCTGCTGTTTCACTGCTATTCACCAGCTTTCTGTCAGCCAGGTTATAGATATTTTCATACCTCCAGAAACATTGTAAACAGATGTCTGACATGGATGTTTAGCAGGGGAAAGGCTCCAAACTATGTTTTTTGACATTGTAAAACCCCATTAAAATCAAAGGTTTTGGACTTTACTTTAAACCTACATGCTACACTCTACAGAAGACATGTCGCTTTGGATAAAAGTGTCTGTCAGATGCGTAAATGTAAAAAACACGAGACATAAATGTATTTGTACCTTATCTACCTCTATTGAATAAAAAAATACTGAATGTTTACTGAATGTTTACAGAATGTTTACAGAATGTTGACAAATGTTTACAGAATGTTTACAGAATGTTTACAGAATGTTTACAGAATGTTTACAGAATGTTTACAGAATGTTGACAAATGTTTACAGAATGTTTTCAGAATGTTGATAGAATGTAAAATATGAAGATTTTCTAAACATATCACTTGGAAGTCTTTTAAAATGTGAATGCTCTTCCACATAAATAAATAAATATCCCATGATTATTTGGCATTATCGACTAGCAAATGAGTTTGCTGGGAAGCGATGTAATCTAAAGCCTATAGGTTATTGTTTAAAGCCCTTATTATTGGTAAGACCGTCCTCTCCACATCTCTCTTCCTCTCTACCATCCCGTATCTCTGTCCACTTCACAGCATCCAGAGCTAATGGGAAAGAGACCACCGCTGAGTGACAATCGTGTCGAACTGTGCGTGATGAAGACAGATTGGGAACATCAATCACTGTGTCACACCAGTTTGGCTTTATACCCTCCCTGCAGGCAGACCACGTCAGAGAGACCGACGTCTCCGTCATGCTATTGATTGATTATAAGATCCCGGGACTTGTAAGTTGTAAGTTTTGCACAGGTGTTTGTGCTGGTGGATATTCTACACTAATTAAGTTTCACGAGTTCGCCTTTACAGATAATAAGCAAGCGTAATAGTTATGCGTATTTGGCGTGCTGTCCGGGGGAGGGCCCCGAGCTCGGTAGTTCTTCCCGAACCCGGAGCGCTCCCCCCTGTCCGGGGAGGGCTCCGAGCTCGGCGCTTGCCCGAACCCAGAGCGCTGCCCCCCCCCAAGGAAGGTAGCGTTGGGGTGGAGGAGGGATGTCGAAACGCTAGAGAGAATGAAGGTAAGGCTGCTTGATTATTTTATAGAGGTTCTCTCTTGCGCTGATAGGGCAGACGGTGCGATTACTAATGATGAATTGGCCGGTTCAATTATCTGTGCGTGCTCCACCTGAAATTAGTTAATCAAACTTCACTAGTTGACAAGGGGTGTGGTTCTCCAAGGAACCATTCTGTCAAATGTTCTTTAAAGAACCATTTCTTTCTCAAGCTCTTATTGTTCAAAGAACCTTTTATGAAGCATTAAGGTTCTTTATGGAACCATCCAGTCAAAAAATGTTCTTTTATGTCATTGTAAAGCACCTTTTTGTAGAAATGTAGAAAGTGTAGAAATTATTCTTTTAGGAACTGATTGAAATGTTCTTCGGTGTGTTTGGCTTCTGAGAGCAGAAGTCACAGTGTTAGGTATCAAGGAACTGCAGAAAGTAAAGCTGAAAGTACAACTGCACAGAGGACCTGGCCGAGATCCCACTCAATTATGCAGTCGACTGAGTCCATCTTCACTCACACATAAGCACAATACACGTTTGAGCTGTTTCATCATCCCCACGGGCCATATTAACACACACAGTCTTACACATCCAGGCATCCCCGCTGTTCCTGCTCAAATAAAGACACAGAGTCACATTTAATACACTCTCTATCACTCTCTCACCCCTATAATATCATCGTCTGAGCTCCGAGTCTCCGACTGGATCGGGTTAGTGTTTGTGACACTAACGGCCTGTGGCCTGGTTTTCATTCAGCAGGCCAAACTAAATGAGAAGACGTGGATTTATTGTTGGCCACCACTTATGTCACCCCTCTGGACTCGCCGGTCAATGACAGTTTAGCACAGCTTTTGTGATGAAGTCTTGCAGTCAACTGTGACCACTGTGACTAATCGTGATCAATCTGGTAATTGGTTGGGCGTGGGGGGGTCATTGATAAATAGCCTGGCCCATTACTTAAGGATATAACAGAAACTATTGCCAGTTGCATTACTGTGAATGCTTGCAGACATTTTTGTTTTGTTGTGGTGCCCTGATGTTGCAAGCTGATTTGCAAATGATGTTTGAGGATGGAGGTGTCAGCAGGAGAGCTTGTAATCTGTCTTGTTAGTCTCTCTATGCATCACATTGCACTTTTTTGCATTTCACTGCATGACGACGTGTCAAATTAAAAATAGTCCAGTTTGGTTTATTAAATGCAGAAATGTGAGCTTTTGTGTACGCCCATCCTTCTCCAAACCGAGCCATGCTGTCATTGTAAATAGTTTTTTTGCCATTGTATCTTTTTCATCATGTACCAGCAAAGCAACTTTCCATTGAGATAAATGTCAATGCTAAAGAACAGGTATTTTTACCAGCATTTTAACATAGACTGGTTAAATTCCTCTGAATCCGCACGGTTGTTTATTTTTAAAGGTGGTTTGGAGCTAAAGGGTCCCGATGGGTGTTTTTTTTCTTCTGTGGAGAAGATAATGAAGGATATTACATTCATCCCTAGAGGCTGGAGTTTCTCAATCCAGTCTTCAGAAATCAATGTGGGTCTGAGCTGTGAAACTTCCCAAATCGCATCTGAGAGACCTTCTGACCACAGGTGGAAAACAGAGTAAGTGTTTCTCAGAAGGCCTGGTGTAGTTTTCTTCGGTTTGGCCCCGGGCCAGACCATCTTTTGCAACTGTGTGCAAACCAAACCATATCTGTGGGAATATGCTCTCTCTCCCCTTTTCTCTTCTTTTTAGCCTGTGTAGACACTCTGTCCAAGAAAAATTTCTGTCCTCACATCCCACCTGTGAGCCAGCAATCCCCATGCAGGTATTATGCGTTTTGCACGCATTAATATGTGACGGATATATGCAGGCAGGCTATGAATGTTTAATGTGTGTCTTTCCTCTGAGGTTGCCCTTTGCTACTGCTCGGTGTTGACTGAACCACTGAGGGTCACTAAGTAAAGAAGACTGAGTATATTGTGGAAGAAGGAAAAAAGAAACTTGTTTTCTTGTGTTCTTGAAAATAATGACATCCAAAGCAATTTAAAGGTGAAATGTGTCATTTCTGCACCGCTAGTGACAGGAAATGGAATTGCAGAAATAATGACTTTTCTAAAAAATGTCTTTCTGGCCTGAGGATTTGATACTTTTGCTTGAAGCCAGTAGCATTTAAAGTCAACATGAACCCATTTTGTTTCTGTAACGTGATTTATTTTCAGGTGAAACTGAATTTTTGATAAGATACCTCGCTGGCTTGCATGAAACATGATCTTGAACTATAATACGTACTGTACAAATGATACTCACGTGTACTTCAAACACTCCTTATCGAGCTTGTGCACCTTTAATAAATACCTATATTTGCTTGTTGTGACATTAGAAATACAATTATTACTGTCTTTATATAACTTTATATAACTGATAATGTCACTGCTCATATTGAGCAAACAAAAAAGCCATGAACCAGTTTTAAAAGGTTTTGATGTGTAATTTTTTTAAATTAATTTTTAGTTTTTTGTTTAATTTTTTGTTTAATTTTATTTTTAAAAATATAGTTAACATTAACATTTTTAAAAAATGAAACCAAATTAATAAAATAATTAATAATATAAATTAGTTCACAAAATAAATAGAAGGTTAATGTTTATTTGTTTATTGTTTATTTGTAAATTTAACAAGTAATGTTTAAAAGTAATCTGATTACTAAAGGTGTGCAATAGGGTAATGCATTGCACACCTTTAGTAATCAGATTACTTAGTAATCAGATTACAACACTACTGGTTTTTGAGACTTTTTTGTGTATAGTAGATAAAGGCTTATCTGTGTCAGGGTTACTTTCTATCATCTTGCACATAAACAATCCTCAGTTCTCACATTTGATTGGTGGTTTTGTTATTTTAAATTGTGGAAGACAGTTAAGACGACGGGATGAATCAAAGAATTACAATCTCAAAATGTTTGTATAAGAGCCTTTCCAGTCGGTTTTATAAAACTGGATCAGAGGTCTTACTCTTCTGATATGAGCCCCCAAAAGACGTCACATAGTTTTGTGAAGATGTATATTGCATATCTTGAGTCTTTCCTTATTCACTTTCATTAGTGCGAGGAGGCATCATCTGTACTAATCCCCCTTTGCTACATAACTTTTTAATGCTCCCGCTCTTCTTTTAATGAGCGCTGATATTTACACAAGAAGGGGGTGAACGTGCATTTTGTGTTTTCACATCACACCAAAAAAAAGACGTCTCCAGCACAGAGTGGGGAATATTTTTCCCCCTCCATTATATTTCCTTCCTTGGGTAGAGCAAGTCGTGGGAGAGAAACTTGTGCGCAGAGATCCATCCCACCAGAGAGTGCCAGCGCAGTCTCCGTGCTTTTTGATAGTGTTAATGACGAGCGTGTTGTTTATCTCTTTTTTTTTGTCAGATCTTCCGCCATGATTTGGATGTCAGAAGTGTGGAGAAAAGTGAGAATGTGCGTACAAGCAAATACAGAGACATAAAGTGTGATTGAAAATAAATGTTGAAAGAGGACGCAAGGAAAGTGGAGGTAGAATCTGAGGTATAAAACTAGTTTGATGTGGGATGAAATGGCAAAGATTGCAAAATTGTACACTGTCAATATGTTTCTGTTTTGGTTGTACTCTTTGATTTGCGATTTGTTTACAGTAATTTCTTGAGTATTTTTTTGAGCAGTGGAAATAAGCAACAAGACAAAATCATGTAAAATTGTTTGTGCAGACGTCTGAAGATAATAATTTTAAGGTTTACATTTCTAGATCCCCATTTTGTCCTCAAAATAGATGAATGTCAACTGTGACTGATTGGAGTTCAATAGATTATGTTGTTTCACAGATAGAAAAATATTTTTATTGTAACTTTGCAACTCTATTGCAACTTTTTTTGTTGTAGTAGAAGTTGCACAATATGTACACAATATTTTTCAAAGACACAAAACAGGAAAATAGTCCACAGCACAACCAATTTAACAAAATAGATTTAAGCCACACAAACCATACAAAATGTACTCAAAGTTCTTTTTAATTATGTTTACAAAACTTTTTCATTATTAATAAATGGAAAAATATATACAAAATTTAACATTTAAAGTAAATAATATTTTTTAAATATTTTTTTGTTTATGAAAACAGACACAGAGAGATTACAACAGACTGTTTTAAAACATTTCAGACTTACATTAATGGTATCTTGGCTTAATTTTTTGGCTTTGTAAATTGTGTTGTTTATCTCTGGGCCACAAAAACATTTAAATGAGTTTATGACTGCAAAATATTTAATACAATTTATAATAAACTTTTGATCAACCATTTGTGTATTTGTTAACTGCTTGTTAGCCGTACCAAAAACGACCTTGTAACAGACAAACAACAACTAGAAACAGTTTCGTTTTTAGGTCAATTTCTCATGTTTCTGCTCCTGCCCTGTGGTGCCAAGACCATTATCATCCTCTCCATCATTTTGTACATTTGTCCAGAAACACACGCCTCATTTACCATATTTTCTGTTCTTGGGGCCCTTTTTGTTAAATTATGCAGATAATAGCGTTCCATAGGTGTCCAGACCTGCTGTGGGGGCATATGGTCTCCTCTGAGATCTACAGACAGGAACTATGACATCCTTCACCATATGTGCAGCCGTCTCAGCCTTTCAACTTCACCCACACAGGAAGTCTCCTTTGTCACTTCCTTTCGGACCTCGTTCCCGTGTCTCCCTGTCAGAGTCGGTCACTGTCAATACCTGTGTACCTCTCTGTATTCACTGAACTCTGGGTAACTGACCTTCTACCCGCAAGCTGTTCTCTCTCTGCCATGCTGCGGTTGCCAGTCCCTTTCTTTCAACCCTTCTCCTCAAATCCGTAGGCACGAGAAGTATTTCGGGGCCACTCAGACAGCTTGGACGGGTGCCCAATATCGCGGGGACATCTGGGCACGTTTGGCTGCCAAGACTATGTCAAGTCTCCGTGGTCCTCGCTATTGAGGTCACATTTCTAAAGACTGATGGGCAACCCAGGGTGTGGAGCAGCTATTTAGAGACGTTGAGCAGACGTGGAGAACTCTCTCAGACAGAGTCTTCCGGGTCTGGGTTTCGCTCGTTGGCACAGCTGATAAAATGGGATGGAAGATTTCATGCTTTATTTTGTACGAGCTCAAAGCAGAATCCAGTCTTTCTGTTGTTTGCAGATGATATTTGTAGCATAACCCGGCTCACCTCGACTCCCTGTCATCCTGGCCGGTTGAAGCAAATGATGAAAATAGATGATGTAATAGTGTGTAACTGTTCAAAGCATGATCATCTGAATAGTGCATTTTCTCATTACATTTTCTCATATTCATCTCATCAGTATTGATGTAGATGATGCAGTGCACATGCTGTAAAATGCTGCACTTGTTTATAGCTTTTAACAACTGTTAAACAGATTAAACAAAGTGTGAAGCAGTGTTTGGAGGAATGAGTTTTGCTTCTGGTGGTGTGGTATGTTTGGCTATTAGAATGGATGTTTTGTGGGCATTCAAGTAAAACCACAACAGAGACCTCCCTCCACCATAACAATTAGGAAAATTAACTATGGTTTTATTATAGTAAATGTGTAGGTGTTACGAGTGAAGGCAAGAGTCAGAGTCAAACAGGGGTAAGTTTGAAAAGGTTTACCGAGGTAAAATCCAAAAGTAAGCAATAAATCCAAACAAAGGTAATTGTAATCCAAAAAAAAAACAGGCATAAACTCCAAATGAAAGCAAAACAATCCAAAAACATGCACAGACTTCAAGAACTGGCAGCGATAATCCAAATACAGATAACGATATCAGCAGAACATGTACAGGCAGCAAGACAAGGGCACACAATAATGACAGGAACAACAATACCAGGCAATGGGGAAACACAAACACACACATTATAAAGAGTCCGGTAATGGTGAACAGGTGCGGGTGAAATCAAGGATGGTCGCAGGTAAATGGTGACAGGTGTGTGAGGTGCAAGGTGTTATGGGATATGGAGTTCAAAAGTCCGATGAAACAGATCGTGAGTATGTGGTGAAAGAATCCGATGCTGGTGATGGAGGAACTGACTCCGTGACAGTAGGAGGAACAAGGTTTTTTTTTGTTGCAGATTGATTACTACAAATACCATCGTTACACTATGATTACTGTACTACAAATAAAACAAGCAAAAAATAATGGTTAGTATAGTTAAACCGTGGTTAATTTTTGTATGGGTGCAGCCCTGCAGTCTCAGGTTATAGGTTTCTTATTAATCTTTTCCGCTCCCAAGTTCCAGTTTATGTGCCATTCTGTTACATTTTTCCTAGTTGGAAGTTGTAAATTCTGTGTTGCTGAGTTAAATGGAATGCAGTGTTACTAAAGCTCCTGTCATGCCCGGTTTCACCCCTAACCACCATCAGTCTCACACCTGTGTCCCATCTGCTGTCAACAGCACCGTCTGCATAGTTGCATATCTCATGGATTTCTCTTCTATTAGAAGAATACTAGAATTTTCAATCAATATAATATATAAAAATCATAATGCTCTGTAGATGGATCATATTTGTTTAACCTGATAAAGGTTACTGCACATATTTAATATACACATGAAATCGCACTATTCTGACTATGTTTATTTATTTATTTTTTTTAATAATTTGTATAGTTTATCTTTATTGTTATTAAAATTTGTCAAATATTTATTTTTGAGTCTTAGACCTTTCCATCAATATATAGTTTGTCATGATTAGATTAGAATTCAACTATAAAATATGTATAAATAACTGAAGAGTGAAATAACCTTAGTGTTCCAGCTGTGGAACTGTAAAAGTTAACATGTTAAATAACATATGTAAAAGCTGTCTATCATCTTCAGCATTCACACTAGGTCATTTGTAAGGTACTATTGCAAAGCTGATTAGAAACATGTGCTAAACTTCTTTATTAAAATTATTTCAGAATTCAATTAATTCCATTAGTTTTCCTGTAATAAAATATATCAAACAGTTATAGTTCACAATGAGGTCAAGATGATGATAGGCCTCTGTTCCAAAGCCGCCTAGTGGCACTTGAAATTCGGCACATAATGCCGATTTTCAAAGACATTGTGTTGAAAACAAGTAGGAATAATGAGTGAATGCCAGCGATACGCGCTGAATGATTCAGAGTAAGGAAGGCACTCGATGGACACAGATGCAGAATGCCACGGTTCTCAATTGAGCCGCTCGCTGTAGTAAACTGTGCGATTTGGTATTCTTATCATGAGAGTGTTTTTCTGTGGACTGGTATTATAATGACAGATCAGAGCAAAGGGCTGAAAAGGTCAGAGTCAGTACAAGCTCAATCTGGAGTGCTGTCTTCATTCGACTCCTAATTAAATGTCAGCATTACGGGCAGTGGGAGACAAAGCAGCGAAGAAATCCTGGATCTAAATGTCACTTCTCACACAAGCTTCTCTGTTGACAGTCTGAGGAACTGTGGCGACAGAGTAATTCTAAACGTCGAGGTGACAGCATCTGTCCGTCTGAGAGATTACTCGCTGAGCAAGAAGTCTTACTGCAGGCTCGTACCTATTTGATCAATTTAAAAGGTGGCAAACATGTTTTTCAAAGATCAGTTGGGCAATGTGTGACAAGCATACCTAGAGGAACATTTTATTTCTTGTTGGCTATGCGTTTAATAGGATACTTCACCTAAAAATTTCAATTCCTTATGTCATTTCAAACCTGCATGACTTTCTTCAGCAGAACACAAAAGAAGATATTTTGAAGAACAACATTGTCCCCCATTAACTTACATTGTAGACTCAAAACCACTGAGACGTTTCCTAAAATATCTTCTTCTGTGTTCAAACATGAGAAAGAGTCATATACACGTTTGGAATGATATAAGGGTAGAGAATGAGAGAATTTTTATTTTGAATAAATCTATGGTGAGGTCCTCCTGACGGTTCCTCAGGTGTGCCATTTTAGGCCAAGAACCTCAAATAGTTCCTCAATCTTTTAATTTTTACAGTGCAAATGTTTAGGAGCAATTAATATGATCACAAATGAAGCAAATGGGTTCATGAGTTCTCTTTTAAGCTCTGAAACTTAAACAGATGTATTTATTTCTATTGCAAGATATAACAGAGTTGCAGTACAAGTAAATGAACAAAGAAAATGAACAAAATCCCTAACAGGATTCATTTAACATGATGGAATGTTTTGAAGTCAGACAATCCCATTAAAACCACATATCACCAGAGAATTCATAAAATCCATCGCTAATGATTCATTCATATTGGAAAGATGATATTTATGAGGTTAATCGCACACAAATGCCACTATGAAGTTATAATGATCAGTGACTGTTTAATCTGAACTGTTTTTAGCCCAGATTTTATGCATGTCACCTAATGTGCATCATCTGCTTCTCATTGTGTTGTAGTGATAAAAGCCTTCTGTTTATCACTGCTGGAGTGAAAAACAGAGGAATAGAAAAATTACCCAATGCATGACCAAAAAGCACTTGAATGCACATCATAATAATTATCTTCCAAGTTTTATATATGAACTTCCCAGGAGAACTTGATGGTGAATCATAAATGGCAACATCTAGTCAAACCAAATCAGATTAATTATTCCCAATGTTCACTTAATAGCAATTTTGTGATTAAAGTAAATGAAGTAAGAAGATTTCCATCTTTATAAATTGTGATTTTAATATGTTATACAGTATCTTCGGACACACATGATTAGATAATTCTGTAAGAATGAAGGCAAACACTGAAACCTTAGAGGACACATTTAAGATTGCTAGCTGTTTGCTTTCGCTGCACTGAACATATTGAGCATAATACACATGAAAATGTGACATTTTCTATTTTTTATTTTAGTTACTTTTAAAAATAACAATGTTAAATGTTTATTAATTTTTATAATTTTAAAAATAAAAATATGATCAAATCTTTTTTTTTTTTTTTCAGATATTTATATTCTTGAGTCTTAGACTTTCCCATCAGTATATAGTTTGTCATGATCAGATTAAAATTAAACTATGAAATATTAAAGTAAGTGAAATAAGTCTTCCGCCTGTGACACGATGACAGTTAACAGGTTAATCTCACTGTTGGCTGGGACACCAGAGATATTAAAGGCTTCATTTGTGATTCATATCTCATTGATATGAGTATAAAAAGACTGGACTTTTGTTAATAAACTAAAGATATCTTTTATTAATCCCACACACATTTCTATAGATCATCACTAGTTATCTCACCGTGTGTTAGTCTCCTCTTCTGTCTGACTTCGGATGCGAACAGCTTATCGATAAGTAGCAATATTTGCAGCAGCCGGTTGAATGAATGATTTGTGTGATTTATAATATAAGTATCTTTCTCATCCACAATGTTGTCTGAGACCTTTTCTATTTTTCTGAGAGATATACTCAGAGTGTCTGCTTTTAAATGGAGGAAGCTTGTGAATAATTCATGTTGACCCACTTTTCCCCCCATTAGCTTGATATAGTGCTAGAGCTCAATAACAGGCAGGGCTTGACAGTTCCTCCAGGTGTGGGAGTTTGCGTTTCGAATAGACTTCACCTCTTTTTTTTCTTCTTTTTATTGTAAGGTAATGCCATGTGTGTTAAAATACCCTGCTATTGGTTGGTTGAGGTGGGAGTGTCTCTCTCTGACGCCGCTGTGTTTTGGGAATTATCCTCACGCTCTGTCTCCGGGGTCATGTGGATGGATGTGTTTGCTGTCCACAGCCAGGCCATTACTGCAAGAATAACAGTCAGGAGAGAAGGAGTCAGGTGAACCTGCAGAGAGAAGTAGGTTACATTTACATGAATTACAGACATGGACCCACCTCTCACACTGCCCTCATACCCCCTCGAGACCTGCCGAGAGACTTTGGGAGCGCTGCAAAAATTAGAAAGGATATTTGTGCGGTTTCGAGTCTGGTTGGATACTTAAAAGTACTATAGCCACATTATGCAGTTTTGTAGCATTTTATCTTTCCCTGGAGTCCAGTTATTATGCTACTCAAGGTTTCTTGCACCAAAAAAAGTTATAATTTAGTGTAAAGTTTTGCACGACCTCTTACTCACCCTTATAATTAAATTGTGCTTTAAAGGGCTTATATTGTGAGGAGTCTATTTTTCTTTGATCTTTTGAGATAAAAGACTTCATTGTACTGTGAAAACATACCTTTCGTTTTAAAACCCTCAAAACTTATTTTCCAGTAAAAAAAAAAAAGCCTAGATGAAAAACAGCTCATTCTGCAAAATGATTTCTGAGGTCAGAAACCTAAAACATTACAGCATAAAGCTTTCAAAATTTAGAATGATGCTGATTTGCTGTTCAGAAATCTGCCCCGCCCAGTCTCATTGAGGTCATGCACTGTACAAAAAGTTATTAAAAATAAAATTAATAAAAAATAAAAATTATTAATTGTGGCAACAGTCTGTTCCTTAAATTTACAAAACTTTATTTGAGGCAATTAAAAATTTTGTCACAAGAACATTTTGAGTTGAAAAGGCGTCCAATCTTTACACTGCAAAGAAAACATGTTTGTTCATTTTAACAAAGTTCTTAATAGCTTCAATCTGATCATTACAGTTTGAGCGGCACATTTCATTGGTGTTTGTTTTGTGAACTTTAACGGTCTTTGCAAAGAAGCTGTTATGAAATGATAGAGAAGCACAAACCCGTCAGCAACTCCGTAGCTTGTGTGTGAGAGCTGTTTTTCATTACACATGTGAAGAGAGTGTTTAGAAGTCTTAAAAACACAGCAGAAGTAGCCCATTTAGTTTTATAGGTCAGAGAGGATGAAAACCGGCCATGAAAAACTAAATTAAGTTTATGTGTTTTTCACAGATAAAACTTTGTAAGTGGACCTTGGGGAAATATTAAATAAAAAATGACCCCGTTAAGATCATCCTGAGTTAAATGACCTCTGTTATGATGCAAACGTCTGTGCTAAAACATCAACACCGTGAACAGTGTCTTTATTACCTGTTTTGGCAGCTTAGTTTTGTTAGATGCTCTTAGTGGAGTGGGAAGGAAGCCTTATCACATCAAACTTTTATTTTAGAAACGCAAGAAAATCCATTTTCCATTATATAACCCTTTAATAAAAGCAGTGCTCAGCAGCTATCTATGAAATAAAGATATTATGAATAGTAAAGACAGTTGGATTATTTTCAGTCTTAAATTTTGAGATAAAATGCAGTTAAACATATCACAGTCTCAGTAAACAAACTGTTGATCTATTTGAAGAATGATGTGGTTAAGTGGTATACAATAAATATATTCCTTAATTCTTTTGTTCTGACAAAACATGAGCAGTGAAGTGTTTTGCTAAAAAAAATATGGCCAGGTAAATTCATCGAAATGATTAAACTCATGCTAAACATTCTCACTCATATTCTGTGATGTAATCTCAGATATTCATGCCATATCTAGATTCCGCCATGAATATTTCAGTCGTGGTGAACAGCGGAAATTAATCTAGGATCTATTATTAGAGTAACCGGATTGCTTTGGCATGGAATGAAATCAATCACATTCATAAGATTTTAAAAATCTCACACTCTATCATACACCTTCATAACTCTTATCTCAAGGTGAAAATGTCGAAATATCTCGAGAATGTCCAGTAGATTTACGTTAGAGAGATTTGAAAATGTGCTTGATAATACCAGTTTCATAAAGGATCTTGTCTTTTATGTTTAATGTCTTAAAGGCACAGACACCCATTTAATTATAAAGTTCACAAATGAAAATAGTCACTTAAAATGTGTAAAGTTCTAAGCAAAAATATGATATGACCTCTCTAATATTTCTATATTTTTAATGATTTCTGTTATGATGTATGCAAATTTAATAAGAATCAACGCCTCATCGAAATTGTTGTTAATACACTCAGGTCTTATGTTTTCTCTAATAATAAGAGCTGTGCTAGACGTCATGTTACCATAAGGCCACTGTCACTTGTCGACTGCACAACGCCGCTTCGCTTGCCGGTCCCGGTGTGAGTCACAAACTCTCCGCGGTGCGTGAATGTGTATCTGTGTTCATTGCCTAAATCACAGAATATCACACCACGCCGCTGGTAAGATAATTGTGCTTTTCCCCCCTTTCTCTACATTTCACAGTCTCCGTTCAGACCGGTGACATTTGCTCCCGGCTACCCCCGCTATTCACTGCCTCTCTAATGACAGGCGGCGCAAATGTGTGTTTGTGTGGGAATGGTAAGAAATGCACTGTCAAAAAGAACTGTCCACCCACCAGCCAGTTGTTACAGGGAATGTGATAAAGAAATGCTTTACACGTTGTCCTTCTTATTCGCGCTCTCTCTCTCTCGGCATCGCTCTGCCAAATCCACAACACTGGAACAACTGTTTCTGCTATTGCTGTTGTTCTGTTACTGTATGTTGGTCTGTGATTTCCTGACTGGAAGTTGGTTTTTCTCTCTGTCTAACAGCACACACATATATCTGATCTTCTGATTAATGAGAGGTTGGCCGGTGTAGGTGTGACAGCGCCTGACACTGAGTGACACCCGGTGAGCTCTTCAGCACCTTATTATGCCAATTGATTACCAAGAGCTTTCTACAGGTTATTGTGGTTTCTCTAAAGGTTTAGCTCCTGTTGACTCCATTTACAACTGTCTGCATTGCATTGGTCGTGTATTTGGTTAGTGAAATGAATTAATAGACTACATTTATTGGTGCAATTTGAAATTTTGCCTCTCTATCGCCATCTCTGTTTGAAACATACAACTGCAGGGCACACTTATCTTGACATCAAATGACATCAAACTGACATTAAACATATATCACAGTCGCACAGGGACTATTTTTTTTCCAGAGGAAGGAAGACTTTCTATGATTTTATTTCATGAAAGTTGCATTGACATGTATTTTGTGTGGTATCTGTTTTATAAAGGAATAAGGTACGAGAGGCTACTGCTTTATTATGAATAATGGTTGAAGAGCATTGTTAGACACAACGTAAAGTGGATAAAGCTTAGCCTCTTTTACCTTATTGCTTACATAAATCATTATTATAAGCATACCATTGCTTCTTGGGGATAGAAAACAGTTCTAAAAAAATGTTATATAGTCATTTTTGTTTATTTTTAACCAAAAAGTTACAGATTGCAATTTGCTGTATAAAATTTGAATCTAAAAGTATCTTGTCTGGGGCTTAATGCAAATGAGAGGATTAAAATTGTGTTTTTAGCATCAAATTAGAATAATAAAGTATGGAAAAAATGGAAAACGGACAGTTCTGCCTACAGAGATCCTGATTTTCACAAATCCAATCATTTGCGCATGTATTTAGACTAATCAAAGAATCGGATTGCCAACAGCGGCCTACATACAGCCAGTTTCATCTCCTTATTTATATAAATACCATCCCCATCATACTGGTAATCTCGTATCGGCACGCCAAGAGTGTGAAGAAGGTTTCCAGCCTTCATCCTCATTAGAAGAAAACGTGGTGAAACAGAAGATAAGAAACTGTTTTTGCTTCTAACGAGGCCTCGGGAAAAGAGACCCCGGCTCCGTTTCGCGAAACCCGGCACTCCGCCCTACTCCACATCATTGTTTGCTAATAAGCGGCGCACTTCGTCTCCGCCGACTGTTTTCGCTTGCGATTCCTAACATCATTATTACGGCCGTTTGAAGTTTTGCTCTCCTTTCGTGCACATCTGCTCGACTGGCAAGCTCGGGGAGCACAGACACCAGGAAGGAGGCAGGAATGAGTGCGGGTGAGCGAGGAAATAAAGAGAGAGAGAGAGTAACGCCGAGGCGAGGCTGGCGAAATTTGCATATCACATAAGGAGAGAGGTTGGAGGAAGAGTCCTGGAGCAGATGTCGATTTGCATATTCAACAGTGGGCCGGCTGAGACGGGGTTAGGAGATGGTAGCTGGACACTGGCCCATTGTGTTGCTAACCTCTCTGAATGTGTGGAGAGCCGGCATGCTCAGGAGGGGGTGCAGGTAATGAGGACAACAGGCAACCTGTTTCATCCTCATTTGCTGATGCTGGGAACCCTGGCCTACTTATAACAGCTGTAATAGGATTGAGCCCCCCTTACAAAATGGATGAACATTTTTTTCTGCGTAATACAAATATTGATGGTTTAGTGGCCTTGCAACACTACAGAGACCAAACTCTGAGTTTTTGGTGTTGCTTGTTGTTGCATGTTGCTTTCTTTGGTCAGCACCGGGACATGCCTACTATGTGTTTTTGGAGATACAAGACAAAAGATAAAAGAGAAAGTTTGATTAAAAAGACAAAAATACAGGCAGGGAAAACAGGAAGACACATGCTAGTTCTGTTCCAAAACCTAATGAGCAAGTCCAGTGTCATGGATGTGACATTTTTAGTCAAAACTTGAAATATAAATTCAAATTAAATCATCTTTTTTCATATTTAACTAAACCCCTGTTAATAGAGCCCAGAAATATAAGTCTAGAGTCAGAAAAATATCTGTCTATTCACAAGTTATCTATTTAAAAAAATTAAAATATACATGCGTTATGGAAGTGACAAAAACAAACACTTTGTAGGATTTCTGTGAATTAAAATGCACAAACCAGAAGCAATTATGCCCAACAAATGGAGAAGATATGACTCTTCAAAGAATATAAAATAGTTATTTTATTTTCATTTTTATGTGCCCATTTATGAGGAATATGGACTGTTATGGATGTGACAATTCTGAAAACAGCATTTTACCTGACTATTAAAAATCATGATTTAAACATAAAAAAAGCTTAAATAACTTTGTGAGGGACCGCACATGAATATTTAAACCACCAAATATTGACATTTGAAATATCTGTATGGTGATATCTCTGAAAAATTATACTCGACTATTTGTATCATTACTTTT
This sequence comes from Beaufortia kweichowensis, assembly GCA_019155185.1. NCBI lineage: Eukaryota > Metazoa > Chordata > Actinopteri > Cypriniformes > Gastromyzontidae > Beaufortia > Beaufortia kweichowensis. The sequence continues at coordinate 10,943,437 of CM032809.1, forward strand.
CAGTACAAATTTAAATATGGTTATCTATCCTTATCCGCCATCCTAGATTTATTTCTTCACTAAGTTTGCCAAAATGCTGGGATACATGCAATGCCTCCTTAAAATCTGGCTAAAAGAAGGTATCTTAGGAGGCAGAATAATTATGTTGCCTATCTTTTGGAACAGACTTCACATTGGGAACACGTCTTTGATGCCTTAGAAAACTGCGCCTGCATGCTGTAGGCAGCTCACTAAGTTTTGGAACAGAGCGAGTGAGTTTGGACTCTGAAAATGAGCTAAAATGGTAGAGTTGGAAATTGAAATGATTTTATTGGGACTTTTTCAGTTCTTCCTCCAAACCAGCTTTATGTAACCTCTCAACTTGGAGGGTTCAACCACTTTTTGTTTTCATCTTTTCCTGAGGGAAGGGAACTTCTCCGGGTATTTGAAGTTTGTCGAGCTCAGAGTCGAGCTCTCATTAGAGTCGGCACGGATGATTGACAGGTGTTGTTTGCGGACGTATTTTTGGCACTTTAATATGATCAAACCGAATGCACTTGTCTGACCCGATAGATGTAGTTAATTAGACTGAAAATGCAGGATATTGATCTTGTTATCTAAAACAGTGCACTATACAAATCAAGACTTCATACTTATCTCTATGGATGCATATTAAAACTCAGTAATGCATCTCTAGTTTTAAAGTTGGACTCCCACACATAGACGCTCAGCTAAGAAATACTGTACGCATGAATCATAACCCTTAGAGTCTGAACGGAATAAGAGATGAAGGCTGAGTTACAGGGTGGGAAGCGCAAGGAAAATGTGCCTGACCCGTAACCCACTGAACTGTGAATCCCAATGCCTCGCTGATACATAAGCTCGCCAAGAAGATATAAGCCGAGCCAAACCACACACACACACACACACTCCATATGTCTCTATTATAACACTAATTCCCATATCAAATTCCACACAACAGACAAAAACAAAGCAAACCAGATTGGCAGGAGCGGAGGCCAGATGTGAATGCACACAGCCTACAAACAGATGTTTACACAGGACTGTCACTCGGCACGGTGGCTCGCTGCGAACACAAAGCCGGTCGGCATTATGGAAGCAGAACAGACTCACTGAGGAGGTCTTTAGTGTCCTATAGTGCTAATAAATTGCATAAATATGCATGGTCTTGTTGTTTTCTTTTTTATAAGGCCTCGGTTGTGTCTTTGTACGTTCTTTACAAAAACCGCCTACACGAACCCACATAAACTTAATTAACTTGAGTGAAAGTTTTCCACACAATGAATCTTTCGAGCCTTTTTAAGTAAAAAATAAGAGTTTGTTTGAATGGATGTGTTCCAATGTTGTACAAACATACATTTAAGCAGGAAGGGAATGAGAAGCTGTGCTTTATCGTGATTAAAGTTGACTTCAGCTGTGACTTTTTCATGATAATTCAATATAGCTTTGAAAACCTTCTTGATTTTATAAAACTGTTACCACACTATACAAATATTGAAGCCTAAAAATATAAATCAATGCTACTTTACTAAAAGTAAGATTACTAAAGGTCTTCCTTCCGATGGAAAAAATAGTCTCATTCTGACTGAATGTGATATATGTTAATGATGATATAGGTTGATATATGTTAACTGTAATTTATCATGAATAAAACACAACTATTGGCTAATCAGATCAGTTCTAAACAAGAACATTTTATGAGTATTTTTTCCGTGTACCTAAAGGGTTAAAGTTTGTCCGGTTTGCATTCTAACAGATCTTGTGTGTTCAGTACATGCAAATCTCTTCTACTGACTTTATCTTTATTTAATTATCTGTGTATTCTGACATTTTTCTGCCATGCATTATGCTTAAATTTGAGAATTCAAGTTGATAACGCTAATGGCTTTGTGTCAACCAGATACATTGAGACTAAAAGCACAAAACTCTGGATATACATGCATCACTACGGAACAAACAGACTTTGGCTTTTTATCAAACATTAGCTTTTGATTTAATTTTGTCTGCCACACAACAATAATAAATGAAAAACATATGTTTTTAATGTACAGCATATTTTAAGCCTTCACATCAATATCCAACATGTCTGCATTAGGTTAGATCTGTCTTAGCATCTGGTTATGGCTAATGAAATAGATAAAATAATGTAAACTACATAGACTTGCATTGATTGCATGTGACAAAATGCAACCTGAACTGATCAAGCATCAAAAAATAAAGGTATATTGTTAAAAAAAAAGAAAAATAGTCTGTCATATTTCTCTTGTCTTATGGTATATCACGCTCAATTTATTTATTTCTTTTCGCTCTCATCCATTCTCTTTTTTATTGTTTGGCCCTCTCTCCTCCTCAGTTTAAACTTGTAGCTGCAGTGAAACCAAAATGATATCGATTGGCGTCCTTTTCAGCCTGATAACCTTCTGGTAATAGCGTTTCAGAGGTTGCCTTGGATTTTTCCGAATAAAAATCTGTCATATTCTATGATTTATTGTTCGGATAAGCACCAATTAAAGCTGCAGCGCACCAGCTACACTAGAGCATCATGGGTAACTGTGGCGACCTGATTCACTCATGTTCTGATAGCCCGTGTCTATTTCTAATCATGTCCATTAATCAAAATAGACGGTCAAAAAGAATGGAGAAACACTGGATGTTTTATCCGGCAGGCATCAAAGAGAAGCCATTTTCTTTTTTTGGGGATGATTTTCACCTTTTCTTTTTCTTTATTACCCAGAACTCATAGCTAAATAACAGAATGGCTTTCAGTCACATGAATGCTTCACCAACAGATGGGGAAAGCGAGAGAGAGAACGTGAAAGCCAGAGACGGTGTGGTACACAGTGACACCTTCATAAAAATTTTACCACTCTGTCCAATTGCAGGCGAGCTTTTTTCTTTTAGAAAACAGAGAGAAATGCGAACAGAGGTGTGATTCCTTCGGTGTACTAATGTAAAAAAGCACTAGCATGTGACAGCATGAATTATTCCTCCTGAGGTGAGACGCCAGCATCCATATCCTCCTGAAATATAATATTATCATCTATTATGCATCTTTACAGTGAGCATCCATTAGACCTCCATTTATATAGATGTATATATGAAAAACTGTCTGGACGGTATCCACATATAAAGAACTTTTGCTGAATCGACTGATTCATTTGGATGAGTCAATTTATCAATCCCAGCGGCCGTATAAATTTATTATGCGCTGGATTACAGCAATTCCCTCACATCTCCGTGAGCATCTAAACAGGATCTTTTTTAAAAACACAAAGTTTGCTCAAAAGTTGGTTCGGGGAAACATTTTCAAAGAGCATGTATTGATCTAACAAAGTGCCTTAAAAGGGATATTTGTCAAAAGTTGCTGGATAAATTATGGATTCAACACTCATCTCCCATAGCTTCTGTATATGTAATGAGGTTGCGGCTGGGTGTGTGAGCGTTAAGATTCTGAATTGCCGAGTCTGAATGAGATTTGGAGTGAAGTGACTGTTTCTTTTATTTATTCAGTCCTCTGGCCTCACACACAGTCCTCTAACAGGGGTAAATCTGGAAACACAGCCACTAGGGACCAGCAGACTGCATCCCAATGAGGAACACGTCACTCTGAGATGTTGAGTGGGATGCAATGGCGAGACGGTGAGATCTGTGTGTGTGTGTGGTGTTAGACTGAAGAGTCCTAACCTTTTCGTTAATATTAACTTTGCAATAGAGTCCAGAGATCAAAAAAGTTCAGTCTATGCACTAGTTATCTATTCTAAAAAAATTGAAATATATATGAATTATGGATGAACACATGTTACTTTGTAGCATTTAAATGAATGAATTAATTTGTGAATTGCAATGCACAAATCAAAAGCAATAATACTTATTAAAAGAAACATAAAATACTTATTTTATTTTTATGTGCCCATTTATGAGGAATATGGACTGTTATGGATGTGACAATTCTGAAAAGGACTTTACCTGAATATGAAAAGTGATGATTTAAAAATAAAAACAAAAACTTTGAGAGACCTCACATGGGTATTTAAATCACCAAACATTGACATCTGAGCTATCAGTATGATGAAAACCTTTGGTACTAACCTTTTTAATGGTAAGTAAACGCTGCAATGCATGCTGGGAACTTTTAAGTGTAAAATGGTTTGTACAAATACTAATAATAATCTTTATTAGTAACATGTTGAAGACTGTTTTTTTTCAACAATTAATCGACTCTTCCTACTGAAAAGACTTTATTACCTTTGTTAAGAATGTTTTAAATGTTTTGTTGTGTCTTTTACAGTGTATGTGATGCTTCCATTTCTGCGGTTGGGACCAGCATGAGCTTATTCTGGGACGAGACTCCTTGCGGCTCACGCTTTAGTTGTAACCTGTTGTAACCTGTTAATTTGAGCATGGAAATGAACACGCCCTGTTCGTGCCGTATGTGTGAAATAGACATTATGGCACTCGTTCCCCCTCCTGCTTCCTGCAAAAGCTGACTGACCGATTTCATGTGACTCCAATCCACAAAACAACGATACTGCAGTTTAAAAAACGTTCATTAAGACAGACACTAAAATTTTTTAAGGGGGAACGGATTTCCATCTTGTGTCTTTGATATAATAGCTTCTAAATGCTATGCAAATTTCATACATAAATATAAAAATATTAAATATGTCCCCCAGCTAGAAACCCCCCCACTGAATCTCAGTCATTTTCACCCCTGGCTATTGGCAATGCACTGTACTGAGCAATGTAAGAATTTTTTTTTTTAATAATCTTTTTAATATTCAAATTATAATCTATTATTTGGGTTAGGATTAAGGGTTTGAATGGTGCACAATCTGTCCATGAGTAGGACAGATTCAAACCTGCTCAACATGTCTGTAGAGATCCTGTAGCTCCCTTTCACTTGCGTTAACGGCACGAGGGTTTATTCTTAGGGATCAGACATACTAATATAACCGATAGTATCATAAATCGCTTTTGATAAAAGTGTCCGCCAAATCTGTAAGTGGCACGTAAATGCTGCACCCAGCCTTATCTAATTTCAGATTAACAGTTTTCCCTGCTTCTAATGTGGACAGAGCCGAGCCACGCAGCTCAAATAAACCCCGGCTACCATAATTTAATCACTTAGTGCTAGATTAAAATCTACCAAAACAAGGACCCACATCTGGATGATCCATCACTCAAAATAACTTTCTTAAACCCAGCGGACAGTTTCATTTTTCCACTGTTTACACTAATTACTTTTCCAACACATTTCCAGGAGGCTGTGATTAGCTAATCCCGGCTGTGATTGATGGACTAGTTAGGGAAAGGAAAGTTATTTGCCAGTGGAGTGTTAAATGGATGGTTTCGTATTACCAGCTTAATCTTCTATCTGAGTCACTAATTACCCCTCTGTCAGCAGCGGCGGCTATGCTGACCCGCACGCTGTCGTCTCTGGGGTCTTGTTAGCGTGTCGCTAGCAGCAAATTGTGGCCTAATCGTGAGCGATTGCATGGCCACAACTCTTTCTGCCCTCACGCTGTCACATCAGTCACACATTTTCCCAGGAGAGCATCAGTCGGGTCCAGAACGTGAAAAAGTCCTATTGGAAATGCTATCGATGTAGCGACGGAGGGCCGTTGAGAGCGTGTTTGGTCAAGGCACGCTCAGCCTTAGTCAAGGCTGATGTCTGGGAGGGGGATTTCGGAGATTTGAGTGTTCTGGCCGTGAAGCCTGCGGTGATGACTGAGGACACCTGCGAGGAGACCACATCAAACATTCACCCAAGGACAGCGTGTATGGCGCTTTTGCAGACTTTTTGTGTAGATGTACTGACACTTACGATACCCGTTTTGCAATCTGAATATTTACATATTCATCATTAAAATATTTTTAGACGGATCTTACAGAATGCCTTTAGCAGAATCACTTGCAGTATATGAACAGGATTTTAGTTTTGTAGTAGCACTACTGACTTGGAAACTGCAGGTTTTACCTTCAGTTGTACTGTAATTTTTTTAATTTCTACTGTAGTAATAGTTGCTTCATGCCCATGAAACTCTTTTTAAAAAGAATATAAAGAAAGCAAAATAACGAAGGTTTCACCTTCCAAGTTTATGTCCTTATAAATAAGAAAGAAGCATTGATTGCTCTAATTCAAGTTGGAAAAAATGTCACAGCCATTGAACAGAATCCAGTATGTTCTTGCCTTTGAAATATACTCCGTCTTTTTCTTAGTAAAGGACAGGCTTATTGGATGCGCTAAACTTTATTGCGATTTTTTTCAGGCCTCCGTGGGATTTGAATATTTCATTATAAAGAATAATGAAACTAGAAATTCCAATCTCTATTTGCCTCAAACAGAATAGAGCAAGTAGGAGTATAATTTTCACGCTGGCACCATTTCTCATAAACCATAAACTTCATTGAAAACAAGGCAAATATGTCAAGTGGGGTCTAATGGATTTCCAGAACATAGCGTTATCAAATGTTTTCTGAGCTACACCTACTGTAGATGTTTTTATTATGTTTGTGTTGTAAATTAGTTTCATTACAACATTGCAAGACACTTGTTATCACTGTTATGTAATGTAATGAAACATATATCTTTGTGAAAGATGCTTAAGAGTGCAGTACATAGAAAATATTGTCTATATAGTTTTATATCTGTCTGTTGTATTAGTGCAAGATGATATTTATGTCCTGGGTTTGGAGGGGCCTCTATATGGTAGTGTAGTAAATAACATTATAAATAATTATTTCAATTATTAATAATTTATAAATAACATTAACATATTTTTATGTTTATCTTTTTATTTCCATCAATATATTGTCATGATTAGATTAAAATTAATTAAAACTAATGATTAAATATTAAAGTGTTCCACCTGTGGAACGGTAACAGTTAACATGATATTTGTACTACGTAATATAGTTTTACAGTGCAAATGGTAATCAGTGCCAAAAATCATGATTACTACACTTTAGCTATAATAAAGAAATTTTCCTAAGGAAAATTACCCTGATGGTGTCCTCATCTTCTTTATAAATGTAAATTATTATGTAATTATTAAAGTGTTTTTTAACATCTTTCTCCACTCCTCTGCTGTTCCTGTGAAAAACATGATTTTGTTGTTCTGTCATCTGCTCGGTTTTCTCAACGACATCTGTCCCCGGCATCCTCTCCTGGTTGGATGAGATCTAAACCTCGCCAAAGCTCGCAGGTGTTGGGCTGAATATTCATTAGGCTACGTTACGCTGTTGTGGGAGGAAGAAGGTACATCGGTATGAGAGAAATGAGAAAATCGATGCGCTCCCTCCCTACCTCGTTCACCTCTGGTTAGCCACGGTGGATTAATCCACTGCAATGCAATCTACTGCGCCTGTATCAGATTACAGGCCCAAATCTCAGACAAGGCCCTGCTAATAGATAATACATGCAGTCCTGAGAGATGTGAAGAAACCGCTGCAGCGATAAATATTGTGGGATGAAATGGGTTTGATGGAGAGAGAGAGGGACAGGGCTTAGACATGAGCGCAGATCGATACTTGCCTTGAGACGTATGGAGAGAGTCAGTAAATGCAGGCAGTTAAAGCTGTCCTTTATTTGTTTGCGAATTGTATTGCTGTTTTTGCTTGGCCTTCTTCCACATATTAGCTGAGGCAAATATAATATCAATCCTCCAGAGGGGAATCGATGAGCTTCACCGCAGAAGTAAGATGATCTACAGTCCAGCTCGTAAAAAAGCGATAATTTTGCTGTATCACGCAGGATCTAACCTGACAGCTGTGAATATAGTAAATAATAGCATGACATTACTTAGAAATATCCAGCGCTAGGCTTTTGATTTGCTGTAGCTCAACTGGTAAAGCACTGCATTAACAATACAAGGTCAAGGGTTCACTCCTGGAAATAATCTGATAAAAATGTTTTTACATCAAATCATTGATAATAAAATGTAAAAACCATAGTCTAGCCTAACCATTCATAGAGCATTCCTGTCTGTAATAATTCAGAAATGACTGAAAGAGTTATTTTTTAAATAAAAAGATGGTAATGTATTGAGGTGATTCACACACAGTGTGATTTTGCTCTGTGTGTCTCTTTTCTAAAGGCTTTTTGTTTTCACACTGTAGTTATTCTGCTCCAAATGATGAATTCCATTCATTACTTCAACAGACCTGAGGGTCAACACGAGCCACAGCTAAACAGATTTCATTAACCAGAAGCGAGGCAGACTGAAAAAGAAGCAGTGCTAGTCGACCTTGGCTGTAAGGTTACACGTTTATTGATTGTTATCCCCTCTCCTTCATCCATGCCTTTCTTCTGCGGGCTAGCGGGTCAGCTCGATAATGTTTCACCCTTTGTGTACAGTGTGTGGACCGTATCTTGTTATGTCTATGGGTGGAATGGTGCAGAGATAAGAAATCCTTACGCTTTTGTGGTACTGCGGATTTTAGGATATAGATTTTTGCATTATGCAACACGGTATGCTACTTCTGCCAGTGAACTATGGAGATAGAGTTGGTAGGAATTCGTGCTGGATATGTTCTTGTTAATATATCTGTATGACATTTACAGTTTTAGGAGATTTGACCATGTACAGTATACACTGCAGTTAAAGGGACAGTTCATCTAAAAATAAAAAAAATTCTGTCATCATTAGTACTTTTCATGTTGATCAAAACCTGTGTATGATTTTTTTCCATTGAACACAAAAGAAGATTTTTTGAGAAATGTCTTAGTGGTTTTGTGTCTATACAATGAAACTCAATGGGGACCGATTGATAATCAACATTCTTCAAAATATCTTCTTTTGCGTTTAATAGAATGAGAAAATCATATCTGTTTAAAATAACAAGAGGGTGAGTAAAAGATGAAAAATTTACATTTTTTGGTAACCTATCCCTTTAAATACAGTTGTCACACCTCTTCTGATGTTCTGCTATTAATACAAAATCTACATTCCCATTTTACTTAGACAAAATTAGACACTAATTTCCTCCTAAAAATGTATATATTGACATGGCCATGTATTTTACATGTATTTATTATTTTTAAAAAGTTAAATTAGCATAGTAAATAGTAAAAAATACTAAATATGGAACCCACCGATCATAGATGAAGTAATTTTACACATTAATATTATATTTTATATAAGCTTTTCACTTTAATTGGTATTATTTAATTAAAATATATAACATTAGGGATGTGATGGATGCACATAAAAACCACAGGTAAATGGGTACATGTTTTGTATTTTTAGGGAAGGTGCCACTTGACTGTTGCATTTTTTTGCAGTGAAAATACCAATCCCTTTGGTGGTAGAATTCAGAGTTATTGCCTGGCGGTGTTATGCGTTTTTAAAGATATATATATTGAGTGCTATACAGCATGAAAGCCCTCTCTGAGAGTTGGACCTCACCAGGGGTGCTCAGTAAGCCTCACCAGACAACTACAAAGAGCTGATTTTTAATCTTGGTCTGGCAGTGAGAAACATTCAGTGATGTGGACTGGTGTGAGATGGGAGTCATTCTTCAAAACTCCAAGTACGGAAAGCAATTTAATTTGTATGTATGCAACACATTTCTCCACATTCTGCATGCAAGTTAGATGTGATGCATTATTTATGAAATGGCATAAGATAGATGGAAGAATGTGCATGTGAATAAGCATTTATGAATCCCAGGCAAAGCCTCAAGACAAATGTGCTCTTTAAACAAAATGCTCACGCATCATGCATGAAATCTGTTTTCTGCGGGGTGTGACCTCAGTAATTCACTTTTACAATAGAATGAATAGCATTTATTGTTATGATGAGACTGTAGTAGCCAGACCAAGTTCACACTTGGGTTATAAGGGAAGATCCAATAGGAAAGCAAAGGCACTAATAAGATTTCTCTTTTTGAATAGTTTATTTGAGAAAACAAAAATTAGATTGAAAGCAAATGGAGACAAACTTCCACCTTATCTGATTTTTGTGCTGAGATTTTTTCCGACTGTAACTTCACACGTCCTTTTCAAGATTTTAAGAAAACTGAACACAACAAATGTTTCCACAACCATATTATGTAAACTCACATTTCTTTACTAATAAAACATATAATAAACGAAAACTCCATAAAGTCTCATGAACTACAAAAAGTGTGATTGTTAAAGCTATAAAAAATGTCTTCTAGGATTAGCGAATAGATTATAAATGTATATTTTCCACATAGTGCCCGATCACAAGTGACCTACCAACATGAGTTGCCTTTATTAGCATCAAATGCCAATCAGTGTTCAGACTGACTGTGACAAATTAGGATCAACTTCTAAATACAGAAGTGAGTGACAGCACAGGACTTTTCCTCCAGCTCTGAGGCTCGAATTTAATCTGCAGCATTTTCACGGCTGCAGTTGGGTGAACCTGACAGCGCTGCGGGGACGTGTAGCATTAGGGGGATTTGTTCTGCTGGAGTCATCTTCTTGCTTTAGAATACTGGCCTTTCATGCAGGATTATGCCTCTGTGATTGTGACTCATGCCCTCGATTAGTGTCTGTTTTTGGACTGCAAAAAAGAACAGCAGATGAAACGTTCACTGCGCAGAAGTGTGGCGAAGGCGCACAGGCCCAATCATCACTCTGTGTTAGTATCCTTATCACTCGAAGGGGGAAATTACAGCCATTGTGATACCTACGCAAATACTGATTTATCAGATGGGAGTGGGTATAAATAGCGCTTCATATCGAGCTCTACTCAAAAATCTCACCCTTTGATAGCAATTTCTGCTTTTCAGGGCATTTATAGACGCTGTTCAAGCATATTCTGAGATTATGATTCAGACAAACGGCTTTGTGAAGAAAATAAACTTTCAGCCTGAAGCTGTAATTTCTTTGTGATCAATACTTATTGTTTTCTCAGTCGAACAAGAGCAATAAGTGAAAATCTAAACAAATAGCCTCACAGTACATCTACATACGTTTTTCATTCAGAGAGTCTTGCCTGTATTTAACACCATATTGATGCAACAAGACGTCAGCTGTTCAGAAAAGCAAACCATGATAAATTTTAAAAACATGATAATTGAGGACAGGGATGGTGTTACTTCAGTATTTGCGAATGATTTTGCTGTATGTTTTCACATTCCAACACTGTATTTTGGATAAAATTTCACTAAAAACTTATATTACATCCAAAGCAATAAATCAGTAAAATAATGCAAAAGAACTGGTAATTTTCCGCCAGGACATTAATGGTTAATTTCACAGACATTGCTGTTATTGCTAAACACAACACAATGCAGTGCAAAATGCTAAATTTAAAATGAAACAGCTGTAAAAATTAATATGAAAAATTACTTTTTTTCATTTTACAGTGTAGTACAATTAAATGTATTTTTTTTTAAAATAAAATGAACGAATTAATTTTTAATCATTTTATGTCAAATCATTTTACTACTATGCCCTAAATGGATATTGCTGATCGTTATTTAATGACTTCCTCACAATAAAACATATACAGTACACATATGTTTTTAATATAAACATATAAAAGACTTTTATTTGTCGCCACAAACTGTTGAAAACGTGACGTGCATAAACAAATCAATGAATGAATCTGAGTGAATCGTTTGGAGAGCAAAAGAATCGAATCACAGGTGACGCTTACAGGATTTCGACAGGAAGTTTGTTTTTATTGATACAATTTATGGATACAATATAAACGATGGTGTGGTTAAAACAACTATATCGGACTCAACAACAAACCCGTAAGTAACACATGTTATTCTACTGTTTTGTTTGCAGAGAAGGGTAATATTTACGATTCACCACACAGTGTCTGGTTATGATTTATATTTAGCTTTATAAACATTTCCGGTTTTAGTTCATTATTTTCACTTAATAAACACTGAACGTATTAAAACATTAAAAGGCGCAATTTGTATGAAATAAGCAGCTGTATTTGTTTGGCTTGTAAAACTGGTGCCAATATTTGGTGATTTAAATACCCATGTGAGATCTCTCAAAGTTTTTAAATATTGTTTTATCTTTAAAACATACATTTTAATAGTCAGGTAATAGTCCTTTGGAAACCGTATTCCTTACGTTATGACTTAACAAGCGGATCGGACGTGACAGCTGCTTCTGAATCAAACGTTTGACACTTTCATGTACCAGGTTTAATGAAACAAGTTTCTTGTCTTAGAAGCTTACAAAGTGAATGCACTGTGAAAATTATGATTAAACAGGCAGCTTTACAAAGATTGTGCTTCAAAGTTACTTTAATGGGAATATCTCTGTCGCTTGATCTCTTGTCTTTTTGTGAAGTAATATTTTTCGCTAAGTTAGAATTAAGTGTGAAAAGAAAAATCCTTTTGAATTGATTCTGCTAGTTTAATGAACTCAAATTCTGACACAGTATCAAGTTTGTTAAAGTATAATTCCTCCAACTTTTTATATATCAGACTGGAAGTGTATACTGAAGTATTCAGGAAGTATTGGTATTCCAATCTGAAAATAGTCCCAGTCTTAATGGGTGTGACTAAACTGTGGGCGTGTCCTAATTTGACCATGTTACTGACGATATGTACCATAAGCGATTGGCTCCTGGTCTTCACTTTCTCAAGGAAACATTAGCAATAAGAGCGAGTCCATAAAACAGGTCCGAAACAAAGCGGAGGCAGGTGGCAAAATGATAATGATTTACTCACCCGAATCCATCTTTCGGAATGTCATTGAGGCCATTTAAAAATGCCTTATTCTGCCCACATCACCTGCATTAAGAAATAAGTCATTTGTCTTCTCCGTGTACTGTGTAGGTGTTTTCGACATGCGTAATAGAAGGTATTGTGATTCATTAGGATGTTATGTGATGTATTTATGAAAAGCATAGAAAACATTCTCGAACCTGGCATGCATCCTGTGTTTATATTGGTGGGTTTGCACGTAGATTTATGTAATGGCACATATGTGTGTCTGCATTCGTTATGAGGGTGCAGACATTGAATGGAGTGGGATGTTAAGGATGAAAGAGTTCCAGCCTACGCCCCTTAGCTTTCTGTAATGAGTATAATTAGTGTGCTGTTAATTTGCCATTTGTGCTCCCGGCCATGATCTAGTGGCTTCATTTGCATCCTGAAGGATATTTTTCTCCTCCGGCTGACTGGAATACCAAGAGGAGACGAGGAGGGATGAGAGGACGGTTCAAAAGAGGTGGGACTGAGCCGAACGGAGGCAGTCTGTCCCTGAAAGAGAAGGTTATTTCTTGGATGTTGCTCTTTCGTAAAACTTTGTCTGTGTGTGTGAATTCGATTTGCTGTCACTAAGAACTGTCTAAATAAATCTGTATTATTCTGCTGTGTTTGCGGTTGTTTGAGTCCCTGAAGATTGAGGGGTGATTGTGACACTCCATTTGGACTGTCCAAGGGACACATGTGACTTTAAGAAATTAACCTGTTTGTCTGTGTGCACGTTGTGTGTACGCACTTGTGTATATAAGGAGAAAGCAAAGTGTGTGCAATAAAACAGCATCGCGACCTACATTGCCCACAATAGGCTCAGGCAGGGGTCAGTGCAGATCTCTCTGTTGGTGTGTAAATTCGGACCAGTGGTCATCTCTCAGCGGGACACCATGTCCTCTGTCTCGGCCAGTGCCGCGCTCTAAAGGCGTCGGTCTTTCAGGTCCAATCTCTTTATCTGATGCTTTGTGGGGAGGCGAGCTTTGCTCACAGAAATACATTTCTGTCAAACAATAGCAGATAGGGCGCAGGGAAGAGTGGGCGGAGATATGCCTCTGTCCTGCTGAGCGAATCCATGTGAGGCCAACGTTGTGTACACGTGTGCTTTATCTGTCAGAGGATGAACACAAAAACATGACCATTGAAAACACTAAGAGAGTAGAACGGATCGAAAGATCGAGGCAATTTAACACACAAACATGAATTGAGTTTATATTGTCGCTGTCATGGCTGAAACCTCATATCTTCATGTTTTGTGAATTTTTTTTTTTTTAGAAATAAATCATTACTGTTGGTCACCTTTCACATTTGCTTGTTTGTTGTGCAAATATTTAACCAATGAAAAAGAACTTGTTAGCTTTGACAACATAGTGTTTCATGTTAAAGAAAGGTTTCCACCCGACAGTGACCATTTGCTGTCTGTAGTTTACGGTGTGGAATATTGCACTAATATAATGTTTGTATGCACATTTTAAGCACATTTCACACATATTATGCAATAGAAGTGATGCATACACTTAACTAGACAGTTTCACACATTATGACATGTAACACATATTGTAAGCATCACTTTCACAAGTTTGTAAAGATTTAAATGATATTTTCTGTCATTGTCAAGTGTACTTGTACTAAATTATTCATTTAACCCCTCATGACAGAATGGATGTGAAACCAAAAATGAGTGAAACATCTTCATCGTCATTTATTCATATAAATTTTACCCAGTCTTGATGCTGATTAAAAAAATGATCAGGAGAATCACTCAAAACAATCCATTACAGGAGCTTTAAATTATTACATTGCATTTTTTGCACAGTTTTTTGATTGTCAATGTGTATAAGCTTATCTTAGTTACAGTATGACTTCATGATTCAAAGAAGCACAGATACCAGGAACACATACTACAATTAAAAGTGGAAGATTCAGTATTGCAGAAGAAAAACCTATAAGGGCCTGATGTACAATTAAATGAAATGAAACAGAGGAAATCTTATTCGAGTATTTCAGCAATATGGAGCCACTTAACCAACAAATCATCTAGAGGAAAATGCCAAAATATAAGTGGAGCAAAATGGGCAGAGATCATTTATACATCTGGAAACCCTTAAAATCCAACCCCACATAGTATATCTTAATGGAAAGAACATCCAAACCATGAAAAGAGCTTCAGTGCCAGATGGTTGTGCAACACTTTAACCCTGCATTAACTGCACAGTAGTCTCTTAACAGCCCTGCCCGCAAAACAAACATAAAACTTAGCAGACCGTCACAAATACTCAAAACCCTAAAAGTGAAATTTGGGGCAAATAAAGAATAGGTGGAGCATGTAATTTATGAATTACTGGTTTTGTCAGAAGTACTTAGTCGAAACAAACCCTCACCGCATAGAGACTAAGCAACCGCAGCTAATTGGCTATTAAAAGACGGGCAAATAAACAATGAAAATGTTTTGATGAAAGAACGACACGTGTGGACTTTCTTTCATACCTTAAATGTGGTTTAGTGTGGCAGCTCATTATGATTTGGACACACATTCGCTATACTAATGGTCTCGACTATATAAGCGCTACATTACACGCTTTGCCAGTATTGTAAATCTTTACAGTGGTGCCAATAAAGCTTTGTTGACTTTGACTCTGTAAGGGAGAAAGCGAGAGAAATGCTTTGTGATGGGTTTGCTATGTGTTCTCCGGTCTGTGTGTTTCTCTTGGCAGTAAGGCTTGTTATCCATGCGGCTACATTGATCTTTCCCCACTGGCTGGCCTTACCGCGGCACCTTCACGGCCCGTGGCCAAACCTATTAGCAAAAACATAAAGCCCACAGACACACAGTCTCTGTACACAGCCACCAGCACGCACACACAAACCCCTATAGTCTCACTTAGCCGGACATTTGACCGTGGGTATGAAGTCTGGTTTCCCTACCATTCGTTCTGGTTAAGAACCTCCCACTCGGACAGAAATGATTGAACATGAAATTGACCGAACACAGTTTGTTTATGTAAAATAATTAAAACCGCAATAATAGACTGCTGTTTATGTTTAGATAACTGCATGGCACTGCAGGAATGATCTGTGAGATCATGGTATACTGAGACCGAAAAATATTTTTCTAAAGATTTTTATAGCTGCTTGTGTTTTTAATGCAGGATTATAAAACATTTTGTACTTCAGCATTTAAGTAGGTTACAGCTGTTTGATTAGTTATTATAGCAAAGCTTATAAATATCAAGAATACTAAAGAATAAGCATTCTTGCAGGTGAGCTTCTGTAACATATCTTCTGAGAACAGTTGTGATGCAATTGGGGCAATGGTAATGAGCCAAAGCTCTGCAGGGCAAATGGAAAAAAAATCTTTTACCTGTATAGACATTAGCACATTATGCAAATGAGAAAAAACAATACTAATCCATTAATATAAAAACCAGATAATGAAATGTATAAATAGCCAAATTTAATTTAATTTAAGACAAATTTACAGTAAATTAATGTGCTTGTGCCTCCCTTTTAAAACAACTGGCTCTTTTAAATGGCTTTCCCAGTGTTGCTGGATTCTTTTCAGTGTGTTTGTCCTCATCATGTGCACTGTAATACCACAGGATCACTAACCAATGATACTGATTGGTGCATCTGTAAGAATGGACATAGAGGACCAGAGATAAATTTAAACCCCACACACTATCTAAGAGTATGTTAACACACAAACACACAGTTTTATTATTGTACGAAAAAGTTTTGAAAAAGTTTAATGGCGTTAAATGATTCCTGTTTACCCAGATATCCGAAAATAACTAAAATTCTTCTACAGAAAAGTGTGCATGCTAATAGACTTAACACATACTACACATGTGCATGATGTCACTGTTTTACAATTTCATGCTTTGTAGTTTACACAGAGACGGTATCATTTTCAAACACTTTTCAAACATAATTTTCAAAAATTTTAAGTTTAATATTAAATGAATATTAACTCAATTTTTATTGTGGAGTATAAAACATACAGAAAGTAGAACTGTTTTAGGATGGTTTTTTGGAGCTTGGTAGATCCAAGTTTGTCTTTAGCTGATTTGACCATAAAGGGGATAGTTAGCCCAAAAATAGAAATGACGTCATAATTTTTTTACCCTTTTGTCATTCAAACCCTGTATATCATTGTTTTGTAGAACACAGAAGAAGATATTTAGCAAAACTGGTTACCGGCACCCATTGACTTCCATTATTGCTTGTGTCCATACTATGAAAGTGAATGGCTGCCGGTAACCACCGGTTTGCAAAATATCTTCTTCTTTGTTTTGCTGAAGCAAGAAAGTCATGTCCATGTCATGGTTCTGGCTTGACATGACATGAGGGGTGAGTAAATAATAAAATCATTTTTATTTTTGGGTGAACTATCCCTTTACACTGGATTGTCCAACGGGGAGCAGCAATAACACTGTTAATATTTAGAAGAGACGTGACCGGTAGGGCTCAGATATGTGGCATTTGTACGGCTTGGGAAGCAAATCCCAGCACAAGGACCTGTGTGTGAACGAAAGGGAATGCGAATGAGCACTTGAATGATGAGAAGGAGAGAGAAAGAGAGAGGAACAGGCCCACTGTGTGTTCATAAAGCTCTCTGTAATCCTTACAGATGGATTGGGCTGTTCCGCTCTAGAGGACGGATAAAAGGAATTCTGCTCTGGCATCTTCTCTTTGCTCCATTAGCCTTGTATGAATTCTCCAGTCAAAGGTCATGCCTTACACAAGTGTCATAAAAGTTGGCACACATTGAAATCGGTCCCACGCAGAACATCCTTTTATTAAAAAGTAAAGAGCCAGACTTGAGGTTCACAATTGAAGAAAGATTTAGGATTACTTCCAAAGAATCAATCGAAGGAGCGAGTGTTGAGTGAAATAAGAAGGCAGCGTGAGGGAGGAGCCAGATGGATGGACACTGTGAAAGAACATTGTTGATGTGCTTCACGTTTGTGTTTGTCAGCAGTAACTTCAGTTTACCTGCCCTTGAATGGGCTTATCTGGTATTAGCTGGTCTACCGCTTCTTTGTCCCTGTCCAGAGACTCATGGGATGTCCGAGTCAGCCAGCCAGAGTAGCACGTAACTTCCACAACATTCTGCTTAATCCTGATTGAGATGTACTGGACGTTTTTATTAATCTCCATAAGTGCAGCTGTGTTGCAAAGAAAATATGAAGATAAGGATCTCATTTTATAAAGTGCCTATTAGATAAAATGTGATCTTAAATTCTATGGATTTGTTTCTAGTGATGCTAATATGAATGTAATATATATAATTATGTATAATTGCCTCGTGCGACTGTATTCTTATGATGTTGATTATGTGCAAAAAAATAACAATCATACAGTATGAAGTAAAAAGTAAGTGTGTTACTTTATCCACTAAAGAATTATTTTATGGAAAAGTTTTATCTAAGACGTAGTTAACAGGCAATTTGTTAAGCTTGACCTTTACGAACAGGAAAAGAAAGAATTGTTTACGACCCTTGAAAGAAGCAAATCTAAATCGGTATGCAGACAGATGCAGGTAAAATCTCAGCAGAAGGTTTTCTGACCTACATTTTCCAGTTCACCCTTCATCCTTCTGTTGTTGAGGACATAAATAAATATAAATAATTAAATTAATCTGCCAAAAATCTCTAAGCAAAATAAAATGCGAATATCCTAAATTGTAAAGAATAATGTGCTCACCTTATTTTACTTTGATTGCAAAACATGACATGAAAAATATGATTGCCATGTATAAAGGAATATCCCAAAAGCATGTGAAGTAGTAGCACAAATTTAACATGAATATAAACCATTAAGTAATTAAATGTGGAAAATGACCTAATCTTTTTTGTAAATGAATCATTTAGCGAGTTAATGAGTTACATGCATAGGCAGAAAGCTGGAAATAATAATATTGATGCTTTGAACCTTATACTGTACATGAGAATCTTTGGGAAATCATTGTATGTCTTTATGAATGTGGCTTGTGGTCTTGAGAGAAATGTTGAAATGAAGCAGGTGGGAAGATTAAAACAAAACAAAGAAAAAAGTAATTTTCTGAGAGCAGAAGTGATAATGAAATGAAAGTCTCATCTGATAATGGCAGATTTTCTTCGTTTCATACATACCTCAGAGGTCTGGCATCTCTGTCTTTACCGTTTTGGAGGTATGTCATGTTTCTTGATTCATTGCTCCTAATACTTTTGATATCCATGGTGCTTTTCTGAGCCAAGAAATTACTTGCATACTCACAAACACTTTTTTTAATAGCCATTGTAGTATGGACTGCTAATGATGCAGCCCCCATCTCCATTGACTTTTATGATTTGACAAAGACTGACTAGTATATTATTTAAAAATACATTTTAGAAGAAAAAAGTCATATGGGTTTGAAAAGTCAAATCACACATCTAGCCTTTGACATAAACGGAAACGGTTTCTCTTCCAGGATATAATCATGCTGGTTTACGCTGTCCTGCTGGTGAGGCAATACTTTCGGTTCCACCGCAACACCCTCTTAAATGATCTCCTGCCCCTGAAGGCGAGTCTTTATGCGCTTACCTGCGGCTCTTCAATTATCTACAAGCTGAAGATTTACTCCTCTCCTCCCTGGGTATCCAGTGCAATGTTTTCAAACCCCTGCTTGGGTACTTATTCTTCAGCTGCATAAGTAATGATAAGACTTCTCAGTTCAAGTCTATAGGGTTAAACACTACTCAGATAAACACGTTTAGCTTGACCAGAGAGAATGTATTATCGCTATGCTAATCATATTTGAAGGAATTAAAAAAGTTTCATGTTCACTTTTATGTGTTTTTATGGTAATCTTGCCCTCCCAAATATGGCGGCACCATTGACATACGATTCAGCGGCCAATGTGGCATTTATGTATGTCTATCTTCCTATGCAGTTTTTTATGGGGCAGGGCCAACGTAATCTCACAGGAATTCATACATTTTTTACGAGGTGGCTAATTCCTACAAATTCCTACAATCTTATTCGTAAAATCTTAATCATACGTTTTAGTACGATTTCTCCCCAGTGATGCTAAAGTTGGGTCGGGTTAGGGATGGACCTTTATCATTGTTTTTACTAATAATCGCATGTTTTTGTATGATTCACACAAATTAGTCACCTCACAAAACACAAGCAAATTCATTGCGTTCAGGTTGGATGGGCGTATTGTTTAGCTGGTCGTCCAGAAATCACTCTTTCACCCCATCATGACTTGATTTGTCAACCAGCTCCACCAAAAGCGGATCAGACCAGAACTAAACCAGTATTTTATTCACACTGTAGTTTTTCAGTTTGATTTAAAAGTATAATCATTATGTGGCATTTGGCACCTTTTTTTTATTCCATTCTCGTCCCTTGTTGATTCACAGCGGTGAACCGCAGATTTTGCCCTGACCTCGTCTGGCACCGGAGGGGGCGAACTTGTCTGTCTGATTAACTCAATACAGCCAAACTGACAATGATGAAATCTAACTGAATAAAAATACACTGCTACTAAAACCATTTCTGACATTCTTCTGCTGGAAAAGACCATTTAAGACATTTAACCATCTGTAAGCTTTAAGTCCATATGATCTGAGGCGAGACGAAATTTTACATGACACTAACCTATTAGCATTATCTCCTCTCCATGTCCCCTTACTTTTTCTATCTCTCTCCTTTACCAGGTTTTAATGGGTTATCTGTCACTCCAAAAGCTGAAAGTCACCTTGCCGTCTTTCTCTTATCTGTTCTTACTGGGAGTGAAATGGAGACTATTTTAAATGCGGTTTAGACATTTCAGTAAATGTCAGAGCAGACGGAAATCTGGGGAAATTTCAGATAACGAGCAAAACTATTTCTTAAGTCTGGGATCTGACTGTGTGAAAATAGTTTTTCCTTAAAAAATGATTCTTCTTAAAATTAAAGGAGATGTCAAATTGTCTTCAGCAAGAAGTTGAAATACTGTTTTGACAAAATGTATCACGTTTGTTAAACTCTTCAGGCCAAATTCATTTGGAATTTTAATCAGAATCAACAATAGGATATTTCTCCCTATTTAATACATTTTGGAAACTTCTGAATACTTTTATGCCAGTGAAACATATGTAATAAGCTAATCACTGCCTTTATATTGATTATAAACATTAAGGCATTAACTTTTCAGACCCACATCCCACGGGTATCCCATCGCCATGGGAACTGAAAAGGAATGAAAGAGGTTATCCACACTCGCGTTGCATCACAGTCTGCCTCCCCTTAAATTAAAGGTTTCATAACTTCAAACTTCAATACATTGTTCACAAAATACCCTGTCTGACTGCACGTCTGGCATACCAATTTAATATAATCAGACACAACCACAGAATCTGTTTAATGCCAATTACAGTTTCTCGCTGCTTTTGTGTTAAGTTGAATAATTTAGACCGAATTCACCAGTGTGGTCTTCCAGTGGATATCTTCAGAAACTCTGTTGTAATGTTAAGAATTGTTCTGGAAGAATTGAAAAGTTATTGATTTTGACTTTTTGTTAAACACTATGTGTCTGTCAAACACCATCAGCCATCATAGGATAAAACACATCTGACTTAACTGACACTGACACACACATTATCTCCACAGAGACTGATGTGAAGAAGTGGGCATATCAGTCACTCACTGAAACTTTCACACAGAATTATAAAAATGAAAGGACCACCACCACACATTTCTGTTCAGAATCTCAGCCTGTAATTGTTAAATGGCACAGAAGGATTTGTAGTTAATCAACATCAACTATGCAATTCTCTAGAATATCATTGTATACTGTAACACTAATATTTGCGCTCACAGAAATGACTAAAATAGCCAAACCTGTTCATTAGAACAGGCCATCAATTAGGGCTGTGCCGATAAACGATATCATATCGAATCGCGATAAAATATATGTCGATAACGATGATAAGCTCTAGGCATTTTTACTCGATATGGATTAATATAAGAGCCAATCACACAGAAGAAATATGCGACAACAGCCAATCAGCGTGCAGCTTTTAACGTTCGATCAAAGAACAAAGTCAATTTCCTACGGCACTTTGCAAAGCAAACTCGGCACGAGGATGACAAAAATAAGTGGAAACAGCGACCAAAGTGAAACTAACCTCGAGTTATT
The DNA here is from genome assembly GCA_019155185.1 of Beaufortia kweichowensis. Lineage (NCBI taxonomy): Eukaryota > Metazoa > Chordata > Actinopteri > Cypriniformes > Gastromyzontidae > Beaufortia > Beaufortia kweichowensis. The sequence goes on from CM032809.1 coordinate 10,965,290, forward strand.
ATCCAAAAATGATGAAATTGGCGACAAAAAACTATACTTTAAAATGTAATTAATGAACCCTCAAATTTTCATGGCTTCAGTCATAGTTGGGATACTCTTTTAAAGCTGCCAGCATTAACAGTTTATATATATCGCCCAGCCCTACCATCAATATACTTTTGCCAATATTGTGTATTTTTCCCCATGCAATTCACCACCATAATAAAACTACGAAAGCGTCTAATGATAGAAGCTTGACCCCCCAAGACTTTTTTTTTCTCTCTCTGTGTTTCCGCTAAAGAGTATGTGCTGCAGGAAACGAATAAAGAGTGAGAAGAGGGCCAATCAGCAGAAATGTCAACTCTCATGTTGCAGATGTTTCTAAAACGGATCCAGTGCTGTGAAAAACATTATTCGCCGATGAAATCACTCTCTGCCTAGATTGGCACCCTATTCTCACTTTCACTCCTCAATTCTCATCTTTTTCTGTTTTTTTTTTCCTCTCGTTGCAGTCGTGATCTGAAATGCACACTTTCTTCTCCCACTGAGAGTCTGACCAGGTTGTGGTTGAGGACAAACGGCCTCATGCTGTCTGCGCCCCGGGCGAAATCGGTCCACCGGAGGGTTGAGTGTTCATCCTGTCATCAGAGAGAGGTAAGTGCGTGACATCCCTACTAAAACAAAAGTAAAAAGTAACAGGGCTGAACTGGTTTTCTGGGTTCTCAACCTGGTTCTGGCAGGTTTTGGGCACTTTTGGTTTTAGGAAAAATAGCTGAGCACCATCTTGGCCTGGCTGGAGTACTATCTTAAACCAGCCAAGTTGATTTAGACCAGTCTAAACCATCTAAGACCATCTAAACAACCTGTTTTCAGGGGCAGCACAACACATAGAGAATCTTATGACCCTCATGAAGAAATACTGGTAAAATATGAAACTATTGATTTTTTAAAATATGTGACACAGTGTACCTATTTCAAGACAACTGTCTTGTAAACTCATTGAAATTCAGACGAGCATGTACTCAAGGTTACAGTCAAAGCTGATGCAATAGAGACTTCAAAAGAAGACTAAAACTAGGCCATCTGGTGTCTTTGATATTACAATTCATTCTGTATATAAACTTTTGGAAATGTTATTTTATATATTAAATGTAATAAGCTTTCTTAAGTCACCAGTGCATTATAAGTCTCTTGATATCTTGTGTGGTGAAATAGCTCAATGAAACAATGCTGTAAGTTTTGTCAGATACAATGAGATTTTTATTTTCCTGAGTTTTAATACAAACAAACCGTACTAAAGTTTCAGTAAAATCGAAAAGCCTGCAGATGTTCTCAGTCCAAGGATGAGATTGCGATATTGTGTTTGTAATAACTTTATTTTTCATTTGCATGTTTTGTCAACATTTAGCTTTTGTTTGCTGAACTAATTTGCTCAGAATGTCTTTGGGAGAAGGAAATGTACTTTCTTAAAAAAAAAAATCCAATTTGCATTTGACTTTGTACCTGCTCAGCTCACTCGGTGTTGTTTGTATGTCACCCCTTTCTAATTAAATGCTAAAATATTTATGGTCGAAAACATGTTTATTTTGCCCCGCGCTTCTGTTTGCAGAAAAACTGCTTGAACGAGAGCGAATAGGTGAGATTGTGAGCCTTTCTGGTCATTGTAAGCCAGAGAATTAATGAAAGTGAACACAAAAGAGACTGCTGAGGGAGATTGAGGTGTCTCTAAAGAGTAAAGACAAACGTGGCTTTTTTATTTCCCCTTCTGCTTTTTACCATTCTGCTTTGGAGAAAACTGCCCATGGGTGACATTTTCTCTAGCATCTGGTTTGAAATACCACTGGGGGCCAGAGTCCCGGCAGACTAACGCTTAAAAGAGAAGGTCTTTTCAAGACCCTTTCTCCTTTACCAACCTGGCTTTTTATATTTCAGTATATAGCAGAGATGCTGTAATTCCCCACTGACTCTCTCCCTGGTCTAAACCATGGACACAATTAGTCCTTGCAACAAGGTTTGTGTTTGGCATAGTGGGACATTTGGAATATCTAAGCAGGAAACTTTCAAAGAGAATGCTACCAATACCACAGTGTAAAAGTGTACAAAAACATAAATGCAACTAATCATATAATTACAGGTATGCATAATTAGGACAACAAAATAGTTTATGAAAGCAAAATTAATAAATGATATCAATAATAAGTTAAATAATACACACAGAAAAAAACTTTTTTTTGGTTCAGATGTAGCTTGGCCAAGACCAGACACATGACCAGACACATTGACATGCCATTAACACATGCTAAAATTTGTCCAGAAAAGTTCAGTCATGACTGAAATGATGCTTTAAAGTCAGCTTTTGCAGAAACTGCTTTGTAAGGTAACAACGGCCTTACAATGTTTTATAGTGCAGTACAAGTTTCTAAAAAATATGTGACCTTGCTGCTGGTGCTTGCCTGCTTTTATTACCTTTGTGCATTGGTTAGGCTGGAGTTATAAATCCCTTATATTAAATCTATAGTATATAAATATTTGATGGTCTAAGTTAGTTATAAGTCTGTTGTTTAATAGTTCACATAATCTTTTAGCCTCCCGAGTGTGTTGGAGGCCTACGGTATTGAGTTTTTAATGGTTTCTAAACATGGCGGCCTTTGTGGGATTTGGAAAAAAGCATCCGTTTTCCGTGCTGAGATGGTAAAGGGAAGTGTGTGCATGTGTGTGCAATTGTAAGTAGGTTTGCGCCTCTGTTAGGAGGAATGTATTGATTTGTGGCAGAGCGAGGCTAACTCGGATGGACGTCCCTTGAGCTCGAAGACAATGAGTAAAGTAACAGATCAATTCACACGCACACACGCTGTGACACACATAGACTTCTCAGAGCTTTTAGAAACGAAAAAGTCAACTAAACTTGATTGACAGTTAAATGACACAGTAGACCAAATAGAAAAATCCAACAACCCAGTGTTGATTTGGTTGACAAATAATTATTCATAATTTGTATATTACATACAAATACTGTAATTCTGCATTTTGATCTGTAGCGACAGCCAAACATCATGATGACATACAAAACGCAACTTTTTTTTGGAACCAACTAGTGGGTGCTAAACTTTAAAACTGTGTTTTTTTGGAGAAGCACAGGCTATAATATATACATAACCAAAACTTATTAACAAGGAAACCTTTACATAACGACACATCACACAGTACGCATTCTGATGCTGAAAAGCCAAATACTGCAAGGAGTGGTTGGTTTGCTGATATCAACTCTCTAAATAATTGGTGAAAGTTATTCAGTGCTGTAACAGGGAGATATTTAGTGTAAAAAGCACTATAAAGTTGTCATTGTCAGTTGTTTGCTCTATTTTAGGTTATTTGACCTGTTAACTGCCACCGTTCCTCAGGAGGAACACTTACGTTATTTCCCTATTTACTTTAATATTTCATAGTTGAATTTTAATCTAATCATGACAAACTATATATTGATGGAAAGGTAAAAGACTCAAGATAAAAAATAATTGGCCAATTTTCATAACAATAAACATAAACAAAAACAAATTAATTAAAAAATTATGTTAAGTTATGTTATGTCAAGCCCCACCCACAAGTGGTGACATCATGCAAGTTTAATTATAAATGAATTTTTTTGTTAGAAGACTTAAAAATGTTTGAAAACGTATATTATATCTAAAAATAAAAAAGTAGTTCAGGTGTGCATTTTTATGATTTATTTGCAGATGAAAATGGCGGTTTTGTGCATTTATAAAGTATGTATTTATTGCGTGAGCTGCATAACATTTCTTCTAATAATTTTTCTGTGAACTTAACTTTATTTGCTGTATGAACAAACAGCATCATACAAGTTTGAAATGACATAAGAATGAATGAAAAATTACAGAATTTAAATTTTTGGGTAAATTATTGCTTTAAAGCCCAATAATCATAAGTAGCAGTGTTATTTTATTTGCTTATAAGATGAATAATTTCTTATTTTAATCCACTATATTAAGGTGCTTTAAACCCCGCAGCAGCATGAGCTTCCCTCATGTGTAACAGCTCTGCACAGAGGGCAGGCGAGCCAGCGAGAGCAGCTGCCACTCAATCGTTAATATCGATTTGCAATTTGTAAACAGTGGGACCTATTTTAGCAAATGCCAGGCCTGTTTCAGCACAATAGCGTCTGGATTATTTTCACATCGAGCACCAGAGGAGGACAGAGTGACTTCTCTCTGCTGAGAAACAAGCAGGGGAGAAACAAGAAAAGGCTATTTTCTCTTTCCTTTTCTTTTCTGCCAATAGAAAGACACGCTGAGCACTAATGGGGGGGCAGATTTGAGTGTTTGGAAACAGGAGGAGGTGGGTGTTAGGTCAGGAATGGTTATGCTTCATAGATTTATGTTTTGTCTGTTAAATGTGCGGATGAGAAGCGCAAACGTAACCTTAGTTTTCCATCATTTTACATTTTTTCAGAGTAACTGCAACAGGGGTTATAATGGCAGGACTTCAGCATGACCCTACTGGTAATTAAATGTTCATGCTGGAAAATGGATTTGGTCTGAAAACATTTTTATATAACGTTTTTCTTATTTACCATTTTTGTAGAGGTGTGATGCACCACTAATGGATGGGACATGAGGCAGAGCCACAACCACAAGTGGTGACATCATGCAAATTTAATTATAAAGCGGTAATTGTTTATTCACGATTAAGCACTGTTTTTTGTACCTTATTGCTTACATATTGTATTATTGTAACAGTTTTCCAGATGGACTGTGATGTTAAATATGCAATTTAGCCAAAACAGACCTCTTACTTGTTTGTTTTTGTGCTTTTATTTTTATATTTTCTGTTTGTTTTCTACATTCATTTTATTGAGCATCATAGCCAAACTTGATTTTTCAGAGCAGATAAGCTCAGAAGTATTGGGCCTTCTTTTTTACTGACATGGACCGAAGCCTGAAATTTCTCACCAAATCAATCCTGACAGCTGTAATGTTAAATGATTATTCTCGGCTTGCTGTAGTGATCTGGGGGCAGGGCAAGAATGGGTTTCTTACCACACAATAATGTTATTTGGTTCATTTCTAAAGAAAAATGAAATGTGAAATCCTCCACAGTGAACCTTAAATCAGGTGTGAATGTATTCGGTTGAGTATTTTTCAAAGTATTTAAATGTCTAGGCACCCGTACAGATACGGGACGAGCACAACGAGTCCTTCTCGCGCAACACAACAATACAAACCCATTTGAGATAAGAAAGCCCGGGGCAGCTAATCAAGACGCTGCAACTCTTTCACTCTCTCTTGCTTGTCTCTATATTTCTTGCTGTCAAGTGTTTATCCATCTTTCTTATCTCATGGCGTCCTATTTCAAGCGCCTCCACCTCTCTCCTCGTTCCCCTGTGGCCCCGTTCGCAGGTGATCAATAAAGTCGGTTGATAGGTTTCCTGTCCTGTCAGGCGTGGGGCTGCCATTACTGTGCTCCGTTACAGACCTGCCAAGTGTATTACACGAGTCACCGACGGCGGGTCTCGATTACATCAGACCCGCGGGGAAGAAGAGAGCGAGAGACAGAGGCAGGGAATTCGCTAATCGCCTTTTCTGTATGCGGAATTTCGAAACGAGATCATGCACTAGCAGTGTAGTTAATTCTGGTGCTAAACTTGTTTATCTGCACATTGTAATATTGTAAATAAAACAGCGTCAGTAACATTAATATTATTAACCGTGACGACTAATATCGTGTTGCTGCTCTGCGTATTGTGATACTGTAAATTACCCAAAAGCAGAAAAAACTGTGATGTTAACTGTGACTAAATGTAAATGTAAATCTTTTAAACATTACGCACATTATTATTAATATACTTCAATTAATCATTGACTGACAATACAACATAGTATTTATTTTAGTTTAGTTTCATTATATAAATAAAATAAAATAAAATTAAGTAACGCTAGGCTTTTTATTTTATTGTAGTTTGTTTGAGGGCAAGCACGCTTATTCTTTTTTTTTGCAAAACTACGTCATTTGTATGCCACGATTTGCGGTTTCGCCATTACTTTTAGTTAATCGGGTGCTAAAGCAAAGCAAGCACTGTTTTAATAGGGATGACACGACGAGGAAAGGCAACAAGCAAATCAAGACTTTCGTCTCAGGCTGTGAATGTTAATTTCACCTCTGTTCTTTTAGTGGTGCGGTGCTTAGTGGATTTCTGAGCGTGTATCCCATTTTAAAGCTCAGACGGTACGGCACTCAGTGTAAGTGTGATTAATGATAAGCGTACTACGCATCGGACTCTTACCGTCCTCCGTCTGACCTGCAATTATTTGTTTTGCAGATGGAAAGTCTAGCCACAACACCATCCAAGTGTTATATTCTCAATTGCCTCACACCTTGTGAAGAGCCGGCGTCGCTCCACAGGAGGCGAACGTCTGCGGCTTAGATGGCAACGGGATAGTCGGGATCGGGTTTTGAAACAAGACTTGCGGAGAAGCGGTGGATGTTTGTTTTAAGTTAGTGGCAGGTGGGCAAGCAGGCAGGGGGCATACCTGAGGATAAGGTCAATCTGGCAGCTAAATGAATCACTGCCGTGTGGCTTAGCGTACATTAGGAGGGTGTGATAAATCCCCACAACATTAGCTGGCTGGCCGCCGGCGGAGGGAGGCCCTATTACACTGATGCATAGCTGCGCGGGGCACATCTCAAGGTCATTAGTGGCACACTAACCAGGGAGGGCACGTAACCAAGACAAACAACCAACGAAAAGGATGATAAGCAACACTATCTATCTTCAGAATAGACAAGAGGACTTGCTAATAAACTTAAGTGGAACACTTTATATAAATATGGCAACTGTGGAGGATGGGTGTGCTGTAATAAAAAATCATGTTAAATTTACAGTCTGGTTCAAATCTGGTAGGAGTGCTTGCCAGACATTCACAGAAACACAAACTGGTATGTTGGGTATGTTAACTAACTTACAGTTTTTCCTGTCACACATTTTTTACCTGTTTTAAAGCATTAAAGCAGTTTTAGGTTGTATCCAACCTGATCTCGCAGCAATTTGTTCACATTTTATGAGGTGGCTAATTAGTATGAATTTGTATGATGTAAATCATAGAAAAAATTATTAAAAATTATTAACCTGATAACTGTCACATATTAAGTATAAACATAAAAATAAACTGTCCGAACAACAATTTCTTTTCATTTTTTGATATTTTTTAAACATTTTATGAGTTTTTAAGTTTTTTACATTTTAGCTATTTTATAAATAACATTAAAATGAACTTTTTTATTAATTTCTTTGTTTGTTTATTGTTATGAGCATTTTCAAATATTTAATCTTAAGTCTTATACCTTCTATCGATATATAGTTTTTCATGATTAGATTAGAATTCAACTATAAAATATTATAACCCCGCCCCTAACATCACTGGGAAGAATGCAAATGGTACTAAAACGTACAAATGAGATTGTATGAATTCATATGAATTAGCCACCTCCTAAAATACGTACGAATTCCTGTGATATTGCGTTGGTGTGTTTGTGTGGCTCATTTATTGTTGTGGTTATAGTACAGTATTTGTATTACAATGGTATCTAATGGGGCTTGAGAGCAGCGTGGTGGTTTTTGTGGTTTTGTAGACTTTGCCCAGACAAACTTTACATGGATACTCCATTTTAATTAATACGTTTGGTTATTTTAGTTAATAAGTGTATAAAATCAAGCATACAACTGTGGAA